>SSSI01006301.1:3222-34157 GCA_004796505.1 Oryzaephilus surinamensis
AAGCAAATAAAATTTTTACCATTGAATATTAAATTTTATCTATGTTGAAATTGGTGGATATATTTATGGGTTTCAAGTACATACATGAATAATATAATTGTACAGAATTTTATATTTTATTACTGAAAGTAAAGATGATTTATGTATTTCATTTTCACTAAGTTTAACACAAGACAAGCATACATATATTATTCATGGCCTTTTAAAATTTTTTCTATAGAAATATACTCGTAAATATAATATGTTATTTTATCAGTTTTCTTTTAGACAGCTTTTAAGCTTTTATAATATGTATATTTCTTAACGTTAGAAGAATATTTTCGTTATAATAAGTTTTCGAATAAATGAAATGGCATTGCAGAACTCATAATACATATACCTATGAAAATAAAAGACTAATTCACAAATGTTAGTATAATTGCCAATGATTAGACAAAAACTTTTTTTCAAAAGCTGATTGTGGAAAAAGTATACAAGTGCAAATTGAATTCTGCAAATAGATTTGCATGCAGACGTAAGAAATGCTATTTATTTCATAAAAAGTCTGAATTTTTAATTTTTGTAACAAGAGAGCTTCAAATTTCTACGAGCTGGTAAAAAATTTGACATTTTTTTTCTAATACAGGTAGAACGTTCTAGTAAAAAGTAGTTTATAAAGTAATAATTAGATAATATCATAGCAACATCTCATTATGATTCATACATTAATTTAAGAATTAGGACTATTTAAAAATTTTAAAAATTGTAGATAAAAATGAAAATTTTTCAAAATCCATTCTAGAAAACCTACTAGTTCAAATTTAATTTTGTAAACGGATTTGTATTCATCAGGATCTATTGATATTAAAAAATACTATTTATTTAACAAAATGTCAGAATTTTTAATTTTTGTAATAAGAGATAATAATTAACTTGCATTTTGTTAGTTTTTTTTTTTTTTTTGTTAAGGGACAATTAATTTTCGTCAGGGACATAGTACCTAATTTAACTTTCACAACAAGCAAGTCAATTATGAAAATATCTTCTTAACTTTGCAGTGTTCTAGGGCAAATGAATTTCTAGTTCTACCACGTGCTTTTCAACAAACACAATAGTAACTACTTGTATAATAGAATTTGCTAGTACCTACAAGTATAAACTATATACAAATACTGCTATAGTTGAGACGGTAGACGACCTCCGACTTCCAAACAAGGATATGAAATGGCTCTTCTACTTTATAAGTGTGATTATAGCTAAACGGTCCGTAGACACCAATTGCACCCTCGTCAAAATGTTTATTGTAGGAATTAAAAAAAACAACATTTTCTTACAAGGAACAGTTCCTACTACATGGACATTAATTAGAACTGAAAAACTAAAAAAAATTAAGAACAGCGACTTCCAACATTAATTTTTTGGTGCATATATTGAGATAAATCTAGTGATGTTATTTATATACAATGGCATGATAAGTTTTATTCATAGAGATGTAGATAACTTATAACTTCTTCTTAAAACGGAAGTTATTAAAAATAATAAATCACGAAAATGCCACAACTTTCAAAAGAACTGTAATAAATATCAGTGCAATCAAATAATATTGTTTTTAACGTGAACATACCAATCAAAGCAATATAAAACCGCGATATATCAATGTCTTGTAATAATTATTGTTTATACATTATTCAATTAATACTACATTAATGCATACAACACCTGCACCACAACAATTCTTAAATTTATTGGCATTATAATATTAATAATGGTCTTCATAACTGTATATTAGGTACAGTAAATGGGACATTATATAACTATATGAAAATAAATGGCCCTCTTTGGGTCAATGTAATTTTGGACTTCAAACTAGAAATTGTGTTTTCAGGACCGGTCCCAACTTAATTACTCCAAGGACAAAAGTTTTTGAGAAGTCTGTGACAATTATTTTATAAAAAAATACTTTGCGTTTGTTATAACTTATTTATTTAAATTATTGCCCTTCTAATTTACAGTTTAAGAAGTAACTAACTACATAATTAAAATATCAGATAATTTAATTATTTTGGACAAAATTTAATAAAGAAACTTTTATGTTTCTTCGGTTTTTACTCTTATTAAACTGCTTCAGACACTAAATTTACGTAGTTATTTATTAAAATGAAGAATTTTGAATTCATTTTAATAAACAGCAGCAGATTAACTTCAATACAACCAAAAAGAGATTGCTTATTTTGTTCATCTTATTTTTGTTATATGTATACTTTAATAAGTTTCGTGTATCGAATATTGGTGAAATGGATTTGATAAAATTCCGTTATATTACTTTCTTGTTTCTTATTAATATATTCAGTGCATAATACTTTAAAAATCTTTCACTTGAAAAGCACGGCATATCGATTAAGAAGTATAATATAAACGACAACTACCACGCTTAAAAATTCTTTAGTCAAGTATTAAACTACGACTTTTTTATAAAGAATAATGAAATTCTCTTAAAGAAGGATTTAAATTATATTATAATTTAACTAGAAAAACAATTTTAGTTAGAAAAAAAATTATCGTACATTAATCATAAAATCGAGTCTTCAAAACATGAAAAATGGGGTTCCCTAATGATTTCACACTTCCAGATTGTGAAACTTGGGGTGAAAATGCCACTTTAGTGATATTTCAAAAAGTGTGTAGAAAAAAAACACCAATTTTTGTTTACAAGTTTGTGGGAATAAATTTAATCAAGTCTGTTACTCAGTTTTTTAGTTTAACGCAAGTTCAATAAGTTTTATTTCAAAGTTTTTATTTAATTAAAAAGAAATAAATTTTTTTAAAATATCAGACAATTGGATTTACGACAAAAAATGTTACCTTTACCTGCATTAATTATTTTTACGTAGCAAAAACCCTATTTTGGTTAAAATTTGTAACAAACGTTGATTGTGAAATTATTATTAGCAAAAGTTTCAAACTCTACACTATATTTACTAAAAGCTTCATAAATAACAATACAAGTATTCCACATTAATAAAACTTTCATAATTCCTGCTAACCCAAAAATGTAAAAAAGCCTTCTGTTCATTATTCTTTTACAACATGTTATACATCAACTTCCACCCTATTATACCCGCCTTGGGCACCTTTATTCACACTTTGCATCTAACTGTATTTCGTAAAGTTTTCCATTTCAGAGCATAATAAAGACAATTTGAAATTTGTCCATATTTATAGTTTTATATTGAGCCCAAAAGCACGTTTAATTTTAAATAAATTTTACAAATCAATCACTACTGACACAAGGCATTTCCTAACACATTTTCCCAAAAGGATTCTAAAATCGCCGAACAAAACGTCTAGCTAATTTAAAAGCTTTATCACGTTTGTAACACGTACACAGAAAACGTGTATCTACTTACCGCCTTATCACGAACATGAAAGGGTGTTTTAGACGCTTTCAAACCAGATGTGTTGCTGTTGTTTGTTGTGTATTCCTAAATTAATAGAGACGATTTAAAGAGACAGGATATACAATTCAAATGGAACAGCTGCGGAATGCCCTTTGACATTATTTCACTCAATTGGAATGGTTTTATATTTATCCTGGGTTCGTTATATACTTGCCGCTCGAGCAATAAAATTTAAAAATGATTTATTACCTTCTAATATTGTTTTGGTACAGTAAATATTATCTAATTGGTCAAATCAGTTTAATACTGATCAATTATTTATTTAAGGGTTTCCACTCCTAAATTTTAAGAAATTCTTTAGAAATTGTAAACTTAGCCAGCCTGGTAACTCTTTAAATATACCTATTCTCATTTTTCACCAACATACATTTTATATTTTTCTTTTTTCTATTCATAATTGTGACATTTACAATCAGACAGGCAAGTATGTATATGCAAAGACTTTAACTAAATGTCTCGTTCGTTTATTTTAAAAACTCCTTTAAATTTAGGTATTGTACTTCCAAAATTGGTAAACAAAAATTCCCAAACAAAATGATTTGTAAGTTTTACATTGAATTGCAATATCTGGTATTATTAATGAATCTGATACCAGTTCATGTGTGCATAATGCATTAATTAATCATGTTCCTGTGCATGAATGTGTCACTGATTTTGTTTTTAGACTAAATGGATGGTATTTTGGGGTGGGTTTAATGTATGGGTGCATCAGCATATGTTTGAAAATGGAAACAGGAAACCGTATAAATTGTGCTTATAACAGAACAAGAGAGGTGGATCAAGTGGACGATGTCATTAGATGCAATCAAGTGCAACCATAAAAAGTGTAAAACACGTGCAGAATGCACCTTATAGCGGTGTTTATAACCGGCAGCTATTTTACACGCAGGCAAACATCCTGTGATTAAAGAATTAACTAGGTTACCGTGATAATATGTCCAATATTACCTATTAATTGACTTTATGCATTTTGGCTTTTTGTTGTATGTTCAAATCTAAAGCGGATGTTGATTATCAAAACTACTGCATACGTATAATACGAGTAATTCGAGTATATTATACACATATGTACTGAATACTCGTGTATTTCACCGGTAATACCAGTTGAAAAAAGTTTGTGATACGAAAATTCACTTTTACTGTTGACGAAATGATTCATTTCGATTTTTTTTTATATAAGGAAACTTTTGAACAAATTCAATTCCTGTCATACTGTGTAAATGAAATCTTGCAAAAGAATTTTTTATTAGTTGAATAATTAATATTTATAATTGCAGTTTCTATTCAAGAATTTGTATATAAAAAGTTCGCAAGTACTACGAATACATGTTCAATGTTTCTAAATTTACAAATATAATGATTGAAAAGCTGGGAAACAAAATAAAAGTTAAATATTACAGTGCCAGAATACGTATCTCAAATAATCGTTTTTCCGTATTATATGACTCAAAAAACTTTTTGTAAATTGCCTTTACTGGCATCTAGTTCGAGTATGTATTTATTTTGGCAAAGTATTCATGAAATCATGAACAGTAAATTTAAATGAAAATATTTGGCAAGTGTATAACGTCGTCGACAATTTACAAACAAAAATCAACTTTTTTTATCATTTATTTGGAAAAATCAGATTTGCCGGCAAATATATAAAATGTTTTCATCATACAAATTACAAACACAGTTGAGATATCAAGTTTTTTATTGAAAACACTTTATTACTGTTGTAAACATGGATGCATAACGTTAATAATGGTTTTAAAAATTAAAAAAAATATAAATTGTTAAAGGATTCTACATTTATTAAAGCTTTTAAACGTCAGTTAATTATAATCATAAATTTAAATTAAATAATTTTGATTTAAGATTAGTTAGTACCTACATTCTACATTACATCAAAGAATTAGATACTAAAAAGATTTTTTTTACTTTTGTTGTATTTTAAAAGTACATAGATTTATTTTGTATGATTCAAAACATTAACTTAATATTTAAATATATTACATAAAGACATTCCTCTTTTTCTTATCAAGTCTTACAAGGCAAAGTAAATTAATTATTAATTTTATATTCACAAAAGAAGCTAATTATTTTATAGGTATCAATCGTTCATATTTTATTAAATTTGTTGTAAAATAGACAACAAACAAAACAACATGAAAAACACTGTTTTTAAACAATAATTAACAATAGTTAGATTATTATTAAAAACACACATTATAGAATTCATTCAACTTTATTTCAATAATGAGAATAACATGCATATATCCGATATATTCTATTTTAAAACCATGTAAACAACAATCGGAATATACTTATTAACAATTATTTTATTTAAATAATTGAAAATTATTAGTCACGCCGTATAAGTACCCAGAATGCTGTAATAGGTTTTATTTTATTAAAACTTTTAATAGCTATTTATTTTCCCAGACAAAATTGTTACCTAAAATAGATTTTGTAATTATAAAATATAAATACAGCATACATATATGAATGTGTGTATGTGTGTAATTAAATTGCATTTCAAATTAATTAATAATTTATCTTCAAGTCTGTGAAACAATATAATCTTAGATATTTAACAATCAAAAAAAATATTTAATCTTTTTGAAGAACTTCCTCGTATATAGGTAGTGATTTTTTTGCAATTTTGCATCAGTATAATTATTACACAAATATTTATATTCCTGTTATAAATTGAATTGCATATTTTAATAAAATATACAAATCCATTTGTTATTAATAATTTCACAATCTGCTTTATAATTAACTGAAAAACTGGTTTATCTGATAATTCTTGTATCACACATAAATGTTTATTAATTCTAATGTTCCGAAGACAGTTGAGATTTTGTCTAAATCATAATTGTAGCAGTTAACTTAAACCCAACAGAGTGCATTTACATTTATATTTCTATGAATATTAATAAACGTTCTGTACTTCTGTTATAAACGTTAATAAACGAGATGCTTCTTATATAATTAGGCTCATAAAGTAATGCATGTTTATTCTATTTAGTACTAAACTCAGTTTTATATCATAAACTAGCTATCCAGTTTTAGAATGGATACCTCTGAAGGTATAAATTTATAAATACTGCATCTATATAGTTCTTTATGGGCCATTTGGAAAATTTTCCGAATGATTCTTTAGTTGATTTTAACTTTTGCACCAAAATGAAAAATCAATGTATTGGATCTTTGATAGCAGACATAGAAGTTATACTTTTTGGGATAGCAGCACTTTATAGAAATTACTTTCGACATGGTTCAACTAGAAAATATAATGGCTTTTCCATCAAAATATACATTAGTTTCAAAATAGTGCAATCTTTACTAATTTATGTTCCTGCTTGTTATGTACATGTAGTATATCAATAAATATTTGTGTTCCCTTCCCTTCCTGTATTGTATAATAGGCAGTCTTACTTAAAATTGACAATTAATAAAAAATAAACAATGGTACATACGAAATTCCAAAGTCGCCATTACACATAAAACACAAGAAAATATATTAGTGAAAGATAATTAGGCTGTATTATAAAAAATAATAACAATTATTTCAGTAACAAAACCATAATAACGATATAAATTGTAAAAAAAATACATAGTGTAACGACCTTTTCAATTCATTTAGTTTTTGTTCGAATAAAATACAATTTATATTATAAAGCTCATTGTATATCTAATACAAGAATCGTTTCAATTTAAATATTAATTCACAGGTTTTAATTTTTCTGCAACATTATAAATGTAAATTTTTGCATTCAACATCAAGATTTTAACTACTTTCACAATATTTAGGAGACTGACAAAAAAAAATTCGTGACCCATAAAAGATGTGTGGAAATTAAGTAATAGTGCTAAAAATGAAATTTTTAATTTATGCATCAGATTATGAAAACGTGCAAAATTTGTGAGAATGCAAACGTATTCATATTTCTTGACAATGATTGGCATCATTTCGGTTTACTGGTCATCTAAGTCTTCGATTAAATTGCAGGTACTCCCAATAATTGGATTCTATTATCTAGTATGGATCTGTTTTTTTAAAATCGTCTTATAAATAAAAGAGTGCATCAATGCACCTCCCTTTCCTGTTTTTTGGCACGAAGTGCATCGAATCTGACAGCTTCTTTGACTTTCTTCGCATGAAAAACTCTTATATACAACAAATGACTCACAACCAAACGAAATATAATTCAATTTCCTATTATACATTTCATTTCTAAAATACGTTCAATGGATTTCTAGCAATTTCCATCCGTAGCCATATAAAAATCCAAACAATGGCTTCTTATAATAGTTGTCGTCCTACTTTAATTCGCTGAAAAGACCCTATATATATGTATATAGGTAGAACAAACAATATTTCACCCAACATACAAAAATTTGTAATTGTACAATTGATGGTATGGTGTGGGCCCCACCGCGACCTCACCATCAGCCATCAGCCATCATCAGTTTAGTTGAACATTGTGGACATTGAAGACGTTTTCTTCGAAACATTTTTATATTATATTTTATAAAACTCTATAGTGAGAGTTTGGAGTTGTGCGATTCCCATTTCACGACTACGCTCTGATTCGCTTCCACAATAGCGCTAGGCATCAAGAAGATTAAGATTCAAGCTAAAACCATATACTTGTCACATTGTCAAAGTTTAGTTGTGTTTTTCTGATAAACAGGAAAAGGATTTGAATCCCGGCTTGTTGTTTTTTTCTACAAAATGTACCTGCACATGTGGATGTTGTTCGTTTGGGCATTAAGTTGTACGGATGGAACAACTGGAATCTTAGCAGAAGACACAGCAACCCTTAGCGACATACCCGGTGAGTTTATTTTTAGTATGTTTTCCATTTTTTGTGCATACAGTTTCATAAATTTCACTTATTCAAATTAACTCATAACTTTCTTTCTAGTTTATTACAGAATAGTGGTATTAACAGTAATTTTATGGAAAATTTATTTTATAATTACAATTAAAGCTCGTTTTACATGTTATACAATTTTTCGTGTAAATTATTAAAAGTTTGTTGGTAATTTTTATGAATGATCGAAATAGGGACATTATTTTTAAGATTCTTTTTCTCAAATATCTATAGCATTAAATGTTACTCTAGTTTTATATCGAAACAGTAGGTGTTTTATGATAAAAGCTATTAGAAATACAATACTGAACAATATACAATTACACCCATATACGATAATATACATTATAACGTTAAATTTCTTTTTATGTGGCAAATTGATGTTAAATTATATATATTTTTTATTGAAGTAATTTAATTGCAAAATTATAACAGAATATAACACTTTTTCAGCAAAATTATACCCATGTATTTGCTAATAAATAAGTAGCTTTAACTCATTTTCAATAATAAAATGGATTAAGTTTTAATCATTATTATTATTTATTGAATATTGTTTCCATTTGGAAAGTTTGTAACAAAACTGAAGATATTTTTAGCAATTGTTCTGAAATTGTTGTTTCAATTTGTTTTGTACAAACTTTGTGTATAAATATAAAACTTACAAGAACGAATCTTCCATTGCCAAATATGTACTATAAATGAGACATATATATATATATGTATATCGATTTTAAAAGTCAAAAAACAAGAAATTTTAAAATTATACAAACATTTTAAGTGCTTATTTTGATAAATTAGACTAAATTATCGTATTATACGTAAATTCTATTGCTTCGCTTGTTAAACACAAAACATACCCTAAATAAAATGTGGAATAGTGATCACGAAATTGTATTTAAACAAACAAAATGGTTTTAAATGATCAGAAAGTTATTTTAAGTGTTATATTCAAGATGACATGAATATATTATTGTATACTTTAATAATCTACATATGCAAGTGTATATATAGAGTATCATGCGAGTAGTTAAATAACACATTTTTACTTTGGTTTCAAATATAGTATAATGAATATTTCTTATTCTTCACCATGCAAAAACAACAATAAATTTTAACCTACATTTTTCACTCTCCTACATTAATTGTTTTTCTTCTGAATTAAATAGAATATAAGTAAACCTTCTATTATAGTCGCACTTTCTATTGTTTAAACTTTTTTTAAATGAAATATTCAATACAAAAATCAATTTTCATTGGAATTCGGTATTGTATTGGATTTGAACTATTTCAAATTCTAATACACTTTCTCTATTTAAATATTTTGAAGAATTGCCAGTCTTTATTTTCAGGATGTATAAAAATTGACAACAATTTATCTGTTTTTTTATAAATATCGATGTTTAATTCAATTATTTTGGATGATTTAACAATGTTTTCAATTAAATAGAATTTAATTACAACGAATAAGCACCTGGCAAATAAAGCCATAACAAACATCCAATTAGTTTCATATTTTAAAGCCATTTGAATATTTTATGTATGCAAATACCGGATATCCGATAAAATTCTTTTTGTTATTGTGTCGTCAATGTTTATTTTTTTATTTGAAATCTAACAGTTTTACACAACCCTTATCAGATGCCGAACGCAAATTTGTAACGGGATGTTTTTTATTTCTGTCTATAAATATGAAAATCGCATAATTAAAGGAGAAAAACCTAAAATCAACAATGCAATTTGATAATTTATCAAACTCTTTACACACAAACTATCAACGTCAGATTTATGTAAAGTTTGCATGATTTATGGAAATCTCTTTATTATTTCGTGTTAAACTGGCTTTGAAATATATTTTCGCACTTTTATACTTAACCAAGTTTCTAGTCTAGCACAATAAATTTTGGAAACAGTATTGTACAAGTATCGGTGAAATATAGGAAGTGTTATGAATACCTACATGTTTTAATTGCAACAGTTTGCAATGAATTTATATTGTTATTGTCCAATTTCATTTCAAAATTCAACAGAAACAACTACATGTTATATGTTTATTTTACGTGATAATGTACGTTTGTTTCAGTTATTATGTCAGTATAATGTGTATTGTTTTAATTATGTTCAGATATGTATTTAATATACTCATATGTTTAAATTTTAATTGATTATTATAATTTGTTTGAAATTAATACATTTACAAATAAAATACATATGTATTACTTTATTTTGCCGTATAGATTCATATATATTAAATCAAAATAATAAAAAAATATGTATTTATTTATATTTTAAAATTAAATAATAAATACATTCACTAATTAATTATTTTTGTTAAATAAATAATTAAGAGCGTCTATTTTAATTATTTCTTATTTTTACTCAGTCATAATATTATGACATTCAATTTTTTATGGTACACTTAGAATTCATTAATTATTTCTACAGCTAAAGGTTTTTCTACAGGGAAAACTGGTTAAAAATGAAAATAATTATTTGTATTGCTATGGAAAATTCTCATTAAACATTGTATAATGTATAATATGAGAAATATGATTAACAATACAATATAAATTTTGAATGAAAGTCAGAATTTTTTTCACTCACTTGCAATTAAAATTACAAACATACATATGTACCTACATAATATAATACGAGTTGATATGTACATTTTTGGTAAAGGTAGTATAGGATTTATTAAGTTTTGTTGGAAGTTAATTAGTCCAAAGTTTAATTACAATTAAAATTTAAATATACGTATACAGACAAAACTGGACATAAAGTTCTAATCAATTACATAACTGGAAGTGAACTAAATTAAGTAAATATTTACAAAATACATATAGGTAATGGAAAATAAAACAGTTTAAAAAATACAACTTTTTCATTTGTAAATCTAAGTTTTAATAAATGTGAATTAAATTACATTTAAATTTAAAATTTCAAACTAATTATATAATATACGTACATTGTAAGAATAAGAACTTTAAGGATAAGATCTTTATTTAGAATGTTCTCTAAATCATGTAAACAACAAATATTTATCAAGAACAGAGAAAAATAAACATTTTAATTTAAATTTCAAAATTAAATCTGTAAATTGGATGCAAACTAAATAAGAAATATTTATTTTCTTCAATATTTCAAGTCCATAACAATTTAACATTAAACGTATTTTATATTTATTTCAAAATAAATAACATATTTTTATTCACATTGCGTATGTAAATACTGTTTCAGAATCGAAAAATAGACAGAATGACAAATTCTCGAATCCCGCTTACCCATATGTGCCAGGCAATGGTAACAACTTATACCCAGAGGACCGTATACCAGATTATGCGCTTCGTTGTTCCGAACGTCTTGAAACAGCATTGGAACATATCAGACGTCGCCAAATGGCCAAACAAAAATCATTACATTTAAAGGGCTATTCATTACATCAACAGTTACGTAGCGCCCCTTATGACATGTACGTTACAGATATGCGAGTCAGATTGCCATCATCGAACAGTTGGGTACGAGTCGATCATTGTCGTTTCAATCCAAGAAACTATAGTTTAGATACTAGTTTATTATTCAATGACCTCACAATTAGTGGTAAAGTGAATTTGTTCAACGACGAAGAACTGCAACGGTCACCAGTTCATCCAAGTCCAGAGGATTCTTGCAATATGATTTTGAGATTAAGAAAAGCCGGAATTGGGTACTTGATTTTCCAATCCAGTTGAATTATTCAGTTAATTTTGATTGTTTTTGTTAGATTTCATACGGAACCAATACGCCGTGAGCGTGGACAATTTAATGTGAAAACTGATTCACATTTCTTAGAACCAGGCTTTATCAGTGTATATGCTTACGGCTGTGAATCGCGTCTGAGAGAGCACAGACGTGATTTCTCTGATGAAGAGGATGAGGATCTGTCTAGGGAAATGGAAGATATTTTCTTGAAAGGAATCAGATCCTTGTTAACCAGTTATATGCAGAAAGAATTACAGCCAGCTATCAAAGAAACACTAATGAAAAATATGGGATACACAGTCTCTTATGGTTAGGCGTCTTTTTTTAGATTTTAGTACTTTTTTATGTATTTATTTTGTAAATTTCATTAAATATATGTAAATATATTGCAGTTATATTTTTATACAATAAAATGTTCCATTATAATATAACTACGTTTCGTTTAATTTTACATCAGCTATTTTTTTCCAGTTTTAAAAATTTTCCCCTCAAGCTAAAATTACATAAAGGTGTGAGTTGATATTAAATTTTTAATAATTTCTTTTAAAGGATGTTAAGAAATTCATCTTCCATTTTATGAGTGAAAATTATAGGCCGATAAGATACTATAGTGTATAGTCTATAATTAGAGAATAAATTAAAAACATAAAAATATTCCTTTTTAAAATATATTTTCAAAATGGTCCCCAAAAAAGATAACATTCCACAGACCTGTTTACAAAACCATTTACAATGACAATATTTTTGAATATATTAATACCATTTTTATGTACAAATTAAAAAAAATGTCATTATTTTATATAGTAATAAAATTGTCACATTTTGTATTTTTAATCTACGAAACAGCTTAAACTTTATATCTACTTATTTTCATTATAAAAAAAATGTAAATATAATAATGTAATAAATACCTACATCACATACAAACTTGTGTTTTGTATTTTCTCTAAAAAAATTTATACACCCTGTTAGTGTTATTTTTATTTAATTTTTATGAAATATTTCATCAAAAACATACAAAAAGAAACTTATTACATATTATATTTTGTAAATAATAATAAATCTAGTAAATAAACAAAAACACACACAAAAAATATCTAATTTCAGGCACAAAAACCTATTATTTACAATAATTATACAAAATAGAAGAATAATTTTTTTTTAAAATATAACAAAACACGAAAAAAAAACTATAAAATAATAGATCTTTTAAAAAGTAACATAAAAGATTGACTAAAAAAACTGAAAGCTATTTTTTTTCTATTAGAAACTATAGATATTTTTTTATAATTATTATTACTTATAAACTTATAAAATAAACATATACATATACTTAATGAAAAAACATAATGAGTACCCGTTAAACATACAATTTATTTTACTACAAAGTTTAGGACTATCAAAAGTTACGAGTTTTTGGTGTACAGTTGTTAGCACACAATATTTTTCAAAAAAAATTAAACCAATTACAAAAAGAAGCACAATTCCACAAAACTAAATCTCAAATATAGGCACAAGAATATCAATGAACCGAAATATATGTGGTCCTAGTCCAATATATTTGATCAACAAAAAAGAACAGCAAAAATTAGAGCGTTTATATAAAAAAATTTTGTCAGTCTTTGTTATGTAATTAGAATGCAAATAAACAGTTAAACACCAATTTAGTAGACTAAAACAAACACTAATAGGAATATTTATAAATAAAAATAAAAAACGGAGAAACATTTAAAAATGGATATTCTCGTTATTTGAAAAATTGAAGAAACAAAAACCGCGCTATTAAGAAAATGAAAATTTCGTTTTGATAAATAATTGGAAGACATTAACCTACAGACACACGTTCGTTAACATTAATGTTATCGCAAAAATATATTATTTTAAAATATGACTATTTGCATTGCAACATACCGTTCAAGACTATAAGGCCATATATTTCATTGGATAGGTTATACAACAATTTGATTATATGTTATTTTTTTTATCCTTTCTTCATTTTTTTGTTTTGTTTGGCACAATTATTATACAAAATTTACAAACTATATTTTGATAATAATTAAACTATAATTATATTATAATATTTATATGTTTGTCAAAATGGAATGCACGATATAAAATGACGTGAAAAAAATATCAGCTCTGTAATAAATTGTCCCATTTTCCTTTTTTTAACTCTTATACATTTATACTTAAACATGAAAGCTGTGGAGATACTATATATAATTTGTATTTAATTTACGATTAATAATTTGATTGTTGAGTAGTGTAGGCAACTTTTAATTTATAATCCGAGATCTAATTTCTCTAGTATTTTGAACGTTTACGTGTTTTTTGTTTTAAATATTACACTACCGAAAGAGTTTCCAAAAAAAAACGTCTTTAAAAACATTATTTTAAATAAATGCTTCCCTAGTTGTCTCTACGTGTTTTTTTCTTGCTTTTCTTCGGCACCTTTGCCTCTGTCCACACATCTGCAATTGGAAAAGTTCATCATTATCACAATAAATGATTTTGTCGCAAACAATGTTTGAAATATATTCAAATATTTGCTTATCAGTAAGTTGAGTTTGAAGTACAATAGCATTAAATTTTTGATTAAAAGTTAATCAACATTACTATGTATGTATTTATTTATGAAATTTGGTAGTTTGATAAAATAATGCAATTAATAAAAATAAAATTATGAAAATTAATGAATTTTGCGATATGTGTTTGCTATCAATAGAATAATTATAAACACAATGTTATACAATCAACTGTAAATAAAAAAATTGATAATGATATATTACAGACACATTTTATATACACACATAGACAAAAATTCTTATCATCAATTGATAGAGAAAAAAAATATCAATTGTGTTAAAATTATCAAATAATGAACAATCAATTAAATATAGGTATTTTACCTCCGATTTCGTCAAAAGCGATTCCGCCAGAATCTTTTACTTTTTTACTTTTCACTTCAGCTGGTGGCTGACTAGTTTTCTCGTTCTTGGTTTTTGGAACTTCTTTAGGTTGTGCCACTTCTTTAACTGCAACTGGTTTTTCAGCAACATTATTTTTAACTTTCTTTTCTTTCTTCTTCTCTTTCTTCTCTTCAATTACAATTACAGGCTCTTTAGCATTATTACTTTGAATTATTTCCAATTTTGCTTCTTTTTCCAATTCGCGCAACTCTTTGTTGGAAACTTCCTTTACAAGTTTTTCAATTTCTACTTTTTCCACTTTCTTATTAGATTTTTTCTCTTTCTTTGCAGGTGATTGTTCTGGCTTCTTTTTCTTATCAGCCTTACTGGGTACAGTTTCCCATTTACCTTCATCATAGTCTACCGGTTTTTCGGTAATTTTCTTCGAATTCTTCTTATTTTTCACTTCTTCAATTGATTGTTTATTGTTGTTGTTGTTGTTCTTTATAATTTCGTTCTTTTTATTTTTTTCTGCTTGTTTGTCAACATTTTTTTCTGATTTTTGTTTAGGTTCAGTTTCTTTTATGGGTGAACGTTTCGATTCCTTTGTAGGAGATTTGTCTTGTTTCGATTCACCGGATGACACGTGCCCATTGGCAGTGGTTTTCTAAAGAAACATACAATTTAAATGAATATTTTGTTAATTCACCTCATTGACTATTAAAATATTCTTTATTGTGTATAAATATCAAATACCAGGACAATTTCTGGCAAAATCCCAGTTTTATTAATTAGGAAACATGTTTAAAATTATTCTTTGTAGTCAAGTATGTACCGCAAATACTTTAATTAGTCTTTTTTTAGCTCAACAACTTATAAATTTATTATAAGAACACTAACATTTAACTCAATAATTTCGAAAATATTGATTTAAGCTCGAAAACACTATTTAAATCCAAATTTTTTTTTATAAATAGTAGTTTTCAATGCATTTCTAATTGTATTAATGTCTAACTAGACAATATTCTTAACTTGGAAAAAGTTTCGTTAATAAACCTTGAAAACAACAGGCTCTGGGTAACTATAAATAAATATTGTAATCATTTATTTGGCTATAAAACCAATTTTTAGTTATTTGCATGTGAAATTGAAGAATTGTTAACAAATATATTAAAAAAACCATTAAAATTATACGAAAACTTGACCGGATGTGAACTTTTGTTAAACTTTTTTATTACCGTACAGTTCAACAATCATTTAACCAGTCTACAATATTGTACGTTAAACATAAAATGGCACTCTTTCCCGTACATTTTTCCGGCATAATATTGACTAAACTTAATTCGCTTACCTTCTCTTTGATTTTCCGTTTTTTACCAGCTGGTTTCCTATCGTCAATTGTTAGTTTATCAAAAGGTGGTTGCTCTGGTGGTTTAAAACCAAATGTAAATACCAGCACAACCCCCAGTAATGCAAGCGCTACAGGGATGTAAATGGCTATCGGATTATTTGTAAATTCTGTTATGATTTCCATTGTTCTTAATTTGATGAATTTTTATTTGTTATACGATTTAGAAACGAAGCTGCCACGGAATCAACTACTACAACAGATAATAGACGGCTATGATTTTTTGGTGACGCGGCTGTGACGTAAACAATATACATATGTTTGGGGCCCTCTTCTGCGCCACGTAGTAGCGCAACATGATTTAATGAGGATGCGCACACCTTTGTCGCCATTTCAATACAAGCCCTACCAACCTAATGAAATGAAATTTTACAAAAAAATAATTCAAATTCGGCGCTCATTTGAAATATTCGGGTCATCACCACAGATAGCTCATACCTAAAAATAATCAACAGGGCTGGCCCTGGATTTAGCCCTGGAATTGGTCACAGTAGGAAAATTCCTACTATAACTATTAACTTACAGAATTAAATCAATATTTAGGAAATTGAAATTATACTACATAGAACAAATTTGTATAAAAATTTATTGATAATAAAATAAATTACTTTTTAGGCGCTGCAGATCGCGCAAACACCACCACCAAAGGTTTATCTTTCAATATGTAGCCATTCGTTTCTTTCAAGGCCTTTTGTGCAATCTCCACCGTATCTAATGTTACGAATGCTTGTCCTTTCATTCTTCCCTCCTGCATAAGTCTTATATCAAATTGACTGGGCGTATCAGATTTCTCTTCAGTTTTATAACGATTGTAAATGAATTCTAAATCTTTCAGTTCCACTGTTTTAGCACAATTCTTTATGTATAATCTGCATGTGGGGGCGCCCGGATGGTAATTCTTGAAAACTGACAGCACTCCTAAATCTTTCGATGGTATCTGATTAGCTAGAAGCTCTTCAGTAGTGATTACTTTATTTTCTGATTTATTTTCAGTGGTTGCAGTTTCAGATTGGCTTTGTTCTTCCGTTTTTTTCGCTTGATGCAGAATTCCAATAGTTCCAGTTGTCTCCACGTCCATTTGTTGATCATTTTTTTGTTCCAAATTCTCCGATGTAACTTTTAGTTCGATTTTCCGTTGTGCTTGAATATCAACAACATCGAAAACGTTTTCTGGTTTCTCTGAAGATTTTGCTGCTTGACCAGTTGACGCATTTGTTGGTGGTTTAATAAACTTTGGTCGTTTTATTACTTTTTTCTGTGCAAGTGTACGTTTCTGTGGTATAATTTCCTTTGATTTATTCTCCTCATCGCTCTCCAATTCCGATTCAGATTCG
This sequence comes from Oryzaephilus surinamensis, assembly GCA_004796505.1. Lineage (NCBI taxonomy): Eukaryota > Metazoa > Arthropoda > Insecta > Coleoptera > Silvanidae > Oryzaephilus > Oryzaephilus surinamensis. The sequence goes on from SSSI01006301.1 coordinate 20,917, forward strand.
GATTCTTGTGTTTGTTTTTCAACAGGTTTTTGTACAACTTGTTGAGATTTAGCTTGTCGTACTGGTGGCTCCAAACGTGGATCCGGCATCGCAAACGGTGGTGGTAGATTCATTTTGTTCATTAAATGCAAAACTTGTGTGTAAAATCGAGGAATTGTGGCCAAAGCATGTGCTATATTATTTATTGTGGCCCGATTCGCTTTTGGATAGACGTACTTCAGATGTGATGGGGGTGGTTGATAAAAACCAACAGAATCATTGAAGGCGTTTAGCTTGTTTACGAATGATTTAAAATATTGTTTGTTACTAACATCTGGTTCTTCTACTTTTTTTAACTGGGATTTGCCCTGAAGGATATCATTCTCAGCATATTCAACGCACAGTCTGCTATTTAATATTGTCAGTTGATGTAGTCGAAACAGAACAGTCTTTGCTACTTCGTTTGAGTCAAATTTAGCATACAAAACACTTTTCTCTTTAGCACGGGATGTTATTAGTTTTATTTTTGATGCACCAAAATGACGAATAAAATCTTCTTTCTGTGCATCGGTGAGTTCCTTAGGAAGATTTTTTATACGTAATGTGTCTAAACATACCATTTTATTAATTAATTATTACAATATTATCAAAATATTATTAAATTTTCGCCGATTAACAATTGTTCAAAGTTAGGTTATGTCATTATAAAAAAAAAACAAGTTAAACAAATAAACACACGGATTATTTCGGTCGGTGTCGTAATTCGTATTTTTCCCACTACGATTTGAAATGACAAACTACTCCAAACAGAAGGAAAGTAGAAATAAAATATATAAGGATTTTAAAAAGATTTAGGTAGTTTAAAAGTTACGTTGATTGTTAAATTAACAAAATTAAATCATATCATATCTAGGTATGCACGAGTATATATTATTTCTAGATAGGTGGTTACATAGGTATATGGATACCAATTTACAGAGAGCAATAAAATTTGCATTAATTTTATTTATAATGAATAATTTTTATTACAAAATATTAAGAGCTTAAAACGTTTATTAACAAATTTAAATAATTCTCAATTAAGTTTATTTGTTAGCAAGAATCCATTCATGTTTCATAACTTCAGGCAATGATAAACGTTTCGATACATCACGAACAAGTAACTAAGAAAAATTAAAAAAAAAATAAACACATATAAGATCTGTTTAAAATAATAATAATAAGTTTACCTTGGAAATAAGGTCTTTAGCTCCAGGACTTATATAGTCCGGATATTTAATTTTAACATGAGCAATTTTCTCGTAAGTTTCCTCTTGTGTTTCGCTTTCAAATGGAGGAGAACCCACAAGAAACTCATAACATAGTACGCCTATAAAAGGATTATTAAATATATAGGATTTAATTATTGTATATTACTTTTGAATACCAAGACACCAATTGTCGACATGCTGATTGTATACTTTACGCTGCACCATCTCCGGTGGAAGATAATCTAAAGTTCCACACATTGTTTTCCTTTTCAAAGATGGTGCATGCACAGACCATCCAAAATCAGCCAATTTCACATCATCATTAACAGTCAACAGTAAGTTCTCAGGCTTAATATCACGATGTATAACAGCGTGCTGGTGGCAATAATGTAAGGCGTCTGCAACCTGGTAGACATACTTTGCAGCTCTAAAATAATTTAATTTAGGAAGTTTTATTCGATTAATTATACAAGCCGTACAAATGCTCGGAAAACCGTTTTCCTGGACTGGTCTGTAAATGCTTGAATAATTCGCCTCGGCCAGCGTATTCAAGAATCAAATAAATTCTGTAATCATCGTGGAACCAAGCTAATAATTGTAAAACATTTGGATGTCTAAAAAACAATCAAATTTTGTTTAAAATAATTTAACTACGCTTTTAATTTCTAACTTAATATGGGTCTGAATTTCAATTTCACGTAATACTTGACGCTCCACATGGTTTTGGGCGATTTCTCTTTTCATTAAAGTTTTTAGGGCTACAATGTAACCAGTTTTTTTTTCTCTGGCCATATAGACCCGACCAAACTTTCCTCTGCCTAATCGTTTACCCAGTTCGAAATTGTCGAGTGACCATTTGTAACTAAAAAAGTATAACATTTTAGAGACCGTGTTGTTATCATCGTGGAATAACTTACTTAGAATTTCCATAAGCATCATGTGAAACCATATTTTTTATCATATTACTACAAAGGGGTTCCAATGTTTTATGTACGTGTATGGAACCCATATATGCTTCAGTAAGTTCCTGTATCTCTTTTTCTTTTAAAACACTCATTTTTTACAGAAAATGTTAATTATCTGGGTAATACTCTGACACTTTCAACCGCTAAATAAAAAGCCGTTACTACAGAGAAGATTTAAAGAATTTGAACTATTTCGTGGAACTTGTGTTTCATTTTATTTGGGTCATTAGAAGCTATCTCTTTTTCTCTTGCAGCATTAAAGCAAGAGGAAGATGAACGGATCACTTAAATTTTAAATAGAACATAGTTTTCCTAACAAAAACGAAAAAGCACTAAACCATTTGTAAACGGGAGGGAAATTCAAATTGGTTATTAAATTTAAACCACTTTATTGTTTAACCAATTAATAATTAAGACTTCTCTATTTACAAAGATATATTTTCTACTTGTTTTATTAACTCTGAATGCTTAAATTCATCAGGTTTATTAGTAAATGTGTCTAACAATCGATTTTTTTCTGGGTCATCTTCTGTGTAATACAGTTTTAGTTGATTTGCTAGACATTGTGCCTCTTGACTATTTATAACATTTTTATCGTACTCGCCACGCATTAAAACCATTCCTTTATTTTCCAACAATTCTGTATAATGTACAATTGTTAAGCATTCTGGGGCATTTTCCTTATGCACTTGATAATACAACAAAGGCGTAAAATGTACTATATTTCTATCAAATTGACACATTATAAACTCAAATCCTTGACTTCTTGGCAAAGGAAACAAGAATACTGGATGTTTCTTTCCCTTTTCTTGTAATTTTTTAAAATCTGCTGGTGGTATAACAGCTGAGATGAAATCTTTGTTGATGTGATATTCTTGCCAGATAGATTTAATTTCTTCAGCTGTCTTATCTTTGATTAAATCGAATTTCATTATTTTATCCAATGATTCTTGTTGTTGATCTTTAATAGCGTCTGATAACTGTTTCTTTGGATTTAGTAGTTGAGAATATGATCGTTCTGGTGTAGATTTTGAAGGAGCTTCAATGGGCTTCTTTTTATTTGCGATTCCTTCAATTTTCGACGTAAATTCTTCAGGGGATGATTGTTGGAGCTTTTGAATTTTATTTGAATACTTATCGAAGTAGGGATTATTTTTCAAATCGTCCATTACTTGTTGTAGATTATGGGGTGTTGTCATTATGGTTTTTTGAGTACAATGTTTATTTAGCCGAAATGCTGCTTTGTATAAAAGGGTTCTCATATAGGTTAGGCGCATATTCTATGTTTTCTTTATACATTCAAGACCATACTGTATATGTACCTGGATAGACAGAAATCAATATTGTACTTTAGTTATTGAAATTCGCAATATAATGTAGAATTTTACCTTATTTTTATATAATAATTAATCAGGTGTTTTGGTTATTATTAACTTGGAAAGCAACCAACAATACACGCAAATGGAAAGTCAAATTAATTTTTAAATTATTTTATTAATAATATTCTGGTGTTTTACAAAAAGGTAATAAACACAAAATTCCAGTAACAATTTCTATAACTTGTAATCCTAACTGAATGGCGCATATAATGTATTCAAAGCGTAGGACTTCACTTTGCCATATCATTAAATATAATACACCAGCTACGGAAGGAATTGTCAAAAAAATTGCTAAAACTACCGGCCACTCTATAAAAAATAAACATTTTAACAGTAAATTATCGTTAAAAACTATTTAAACATACTTCTTTCAGTCAAATTCCCAATTCGTGCCAATAACACCCTAAATAATTCGATAACACAAACACCCATTAATATACCAAAATCCATAGAAAAATGTTCTATATTACTGAAATTTACATATTTCACAATGTTCATACCTATCTCACATACTGCAAATAAACCAAAATAGTATGAATTTAAATAAAGTAGAACTTCAAACGTTAACGAGGTGTTCATGATTCTAATGTTTATAGTGGCAGTTAAAGTTATTGATTTTTTTGTTTACTACGTACGGGTAGCAATTACAGAGAAAGGTGTGTTCAAAAATTGTTATAAACAAGACGAAAAGAAATGTAAACTCTAATTTATGGAAATTCATTTAAATCTGTTATCGATTCTTGTTTATTTTATGTAGTTTTAAAATCAAATTTCTTATTTACAAGCTTCCTTGTAAATGCAATAGATGTCACAACAAGATAAAGATACATTTAAAAAATTACTCCTATAATTTTATTAAACTTTAGATAAAACTGGAAATTTTTATTAAAAATTATTTTAAAAATATGTTCACAGTCCATTCTTCGTCAAGTTCTTTTGGCGGTATTTTATACTGAACATCTACAAACGAATTAGTAAGCATTTTCACTGTTATTAACTAATTTACAAAACTTACCTAATAAATGAATATTATCCATAAAAACACTATCTTCTTTATTGTCTTTTTCTATACATTTAACACAACCCTCTTGAATAATCTTCGGCCAAATTATAGGTACTCTTTCTTTCATTAAATTCTGTAATTCAAATAAACTTTGATGCAATTTAACACATTCTTCAAATGTATTTTCAGTAGTGCATGGGAAATTCGTAAATTCTCTAACTAAAGAACATAAACTATAAGCTTCCAAAATTATAAGGTGCAAATGTCTTATCAAAGCAATATCTTCATACATTCCACCTATTCGTAAATCAGTTTTTCGTTTTTCTTCCTTCATTCTGTTCCTTTTCGAAGCAGAAGTTCTGAAAGTACAACTTCAAGAATATTTCAAACAAAATTGAACAATTCATTTACTTTGACGATCTTGTAGATGAAGATCTGGATGACTGACTTCCATACTCCGAATAAGCATCACCTAATTCAACATACTGATCATACAAATGTAAATTTTGTTTAACGGTCTTCTCTTTACGAACTTGCTGTAAACGGTCAGAATGTTGAATGTACGAGCTTTTTAATTCACTTATTTTTTCCATCAATATCACAAATAATTCTTCCACTGCTTCCTCAATTTTCTTCTCTATAAACAGCACATTAAACTAATAATTTGCAACAATATATTTAGTATTACTTACTAATATTAGATCCACAATTATATTTCAAAGCTGCCGTTATTGCTTGTGTATAAAGTTTATTTTCTAACAAAATTTCCACAGAACGTTCATAGTCACGTAAATAAGTTTCACATAAATGACTTGCATCCAAAACTTGATTCTTTTTTACTAAATCGTCAATTAAATCGGACACAATTTCCTTTCGTTCCGTTTCAGAATAATTCAATACATCCAACAAATAGATAATTTGTGAAATATTTAGTGCTCTTTTATACTGTACTAAAGCTTCTTTATAGAGTCCAACATCTTTTAATATAAAACCAGCTTCATTATATTTTCTGTACTTCATAGATAATTGTTCAGCGTATAATTTTGATACTGCCTGAAAGCTTATTGAATTTCTTGGACATGTTTTATAAGCAGTTTCAATTAGATTGTATTTATTAATGAAATTAATCACATTATCAGTGTCTTTCTCGAAACGAATTAAATATTTAACAGCTTGTTGGAAATTCTTTGCCATAACATTCATTAAATAATTTCTTTCAATTTCAACTGGACATAATTTCAATTTATCTAATTGTGGTTCGTATAATTTTGGATCTAATGAACAACAATTTCCAATAAAAGCGACAAAATCTATGTTATACAATTGTAAAGATTCATTATAAACATCATTCTGATTTGTATATAATAAAATTTTATTAACAACTTTACGACATAATTCTAAAGCGAGGTTGTTGTTTTGATTATTTTTAAAAACAGACAAAACACAAATTAATGCATTTCTTAACGATAAATGTCTCAATTTCATTAAGACCACAGTTTGAAAATATAAACTCATATTTTGCTCCAACTTTTCTAATACCAATTTCAACACTTCGACTTTTTCAATTCCATTATCACTATGATTTTCAACACAATTTTTGTATAAACTATTTAAACAGTTTTCATTTGAAAATTCCATACACAAGTTACATAAAACTGTTGGAGTTTTAGCTGCATTAATAAAATTTTCAATGTTATCGATAAAACGTTGCGGATTTAAATCAATTAATAAATTCGCATTTAATTTATGTACGCGTATTAAATGTATTACTTCCAACCATTTCGACTCATTTAAGTAGTTTTCAACTAAATCTATCAATATCGGACGACATGTTATTGTTTCAATATTACCTCTTGGTAATAATAAGATTATTTCTGATTTTTTCTGCGTTACACAAACAATTCGTCCACCATCTTCAATAGATCGCACATAAAAATCGTTTAAAGACAACGATTTATCAAGTAAATGTGTTATATTGTCGTGATGTAATCTTACACAGTACAATTTGTTTGATAAAGTTACTAATAAGTAATTTTTATAAATTAAAAATGAAGTAATATCTTTACATACATTTTCATTATTCAATTTTAAGTTAAAATCTTTGCAGTTAATACTAAAAGTGTATAAGTTTTTATCAATTTTTACATTTGTTGAATAAATTGTACTAATATCTGCAATAAATTGTTCATTGTAATTTATTGAATCAGTAAACGGTACTATATTATCGCTGGTTTTTGTTATTTGCAGTTTAACATTTTTATTATCATCATCGTCATAGAATATTTCATTGTATTTCACACAAATATTTAAATTTGAATTATGCCAGAAACATTGTAAATAATTTAATGCAATATTGTACTCCTTTAGTCGTATATTTTTCATAACATTCACTGTATTTCTTTCATAATTGATAACTTTGACACAAGACTCACAAATTATCGCACACCATTTATTGGATTCATGAAACTGTATTTTGTTAATTACTAAATCATTCGCAAATGTTAACGAATACAATGGTGCTGGAATTTGTTCATCTTCATAAAACGTTAAATTTAAATTTTTACCATTAATTATTCCAACGGTAACAAAATTCTTACTACTCTGTATTAGTATTCGATATTGGTAGGTAAATGTTGCTTTTCTAGTAATTATATACAAAAGAAACGATTGTATTACACCTGGAATCATTTCAAAATGATATGAAACGATTTTATGTTCAGTTAATGGATAGTTCAGTTGTTGTTTTAAAAACCATTGTCCACAATAATAGTTAAATATTGTTATGTAATCATTATTTACAGTTTGGCTGTGTATAATTAAAGTATTGAACTCTTTATGTAATTCCACACTAATTATATCACCTTGAACATCATCCATTGCGAAATTATAACGTTCTTTACAATTTCTCTCAAAAATAACAAGCGAATTATTAGTATTTTTTGGATTTTTTGATATACAAGCAATATAACCAGCAGAACTAAACGACAACTGATGCTGTAAACCCGTATAGGAATTATTTTCAAATAGCGGCTTACAAGAATCATCAAACACTTTGATACATCTATGTCCATTGTTGGAAAAATTCACAGCAAATTCTCGATTATTGTCTCGCCATGAAATCACAGGTGGTTTGTTTAGAATTTCATTTGGTGTTTCAAATTCATTTGTTTCTTGATGTGCTGGTGTTCGTTTCTTACCGCGAAATTGCGTTACTTCTGAGCCCCATCCAACTTGTACAGAATTCGGCACCGCTTCTGAGATATTAGTTGTAGCAGATTTAAACCAATCCATATGAACAGAATTGAATAAATATAAATTTATTTCACCGTCTGAATGCAATATTAATAGTTTGGTTTCAAACAGATCCCATGAAACTGTCAAGATGTCTTTCTCTGTTGTAAACGTATTAACGTTTTCGTCCAACGTATGGTAAATTAGAATTTGATTGTGCATTACAATACATAAAACTCGATCAATTCTTAAATATTTTACAAGTAAAATGCTTGATTCGGGAATTGTTAATTTCTTCATTGCCAGTTGGGATTTATAATCATATTCGTATAGAGTATTTGTACTGTCTATAAAAAATATTTTGCCTTCTGTATTTTCGGCGAAACGAATATCTTTAAGTTCTTCATTTTGAAGAATATGAAGATCAAAGTGTATTAAGTCGAAATTCTCCATTTCCAATTGACACTAAAAACAAATTATACTAAGCTTTGGTTCATATATTATTATTCCATCTTACATTGGAAAATAAAAAGGAATTTTAATTTAAAATACAAATTTCCACGTTTTTTAATTTTTTTTCAACATAACCTACAAACAAATTAATTTGTTTTGTTGGTGGTATAGCAGCTTAGCAGCAGACGCAGACGTTAAATGCACGCTTAGACAACCAATATTACAAATGTACAATAAGGAAGAAGAAGAAATTAATTAAGTTTGAAAAAAATACGTTTAAAAAAGAGAAAATGGATGTTAATCAAGAACGAATACGAAAACTTACAACGGATTGTAAATTATTTCTAAAGAAAAATTACGATATACGAATTGGTGATCAAAAATGTGTAGAGTGGTTTCATGTAAAGTGTTAAAAAACGTTGTAAACTTGATATAATAATATAATTTATGGCCCAATTTTTTTTAGAGCTTTTGTTTTAAACACATCAAATTGATCTTACAAGAAATACAAATTCTAAGTTGTAACGAATTAATTTTAAATCGATTAGTTTTACTATGCAACCAATTGGTTACATTATTGTCTTTGATGGTCAAGATATTTAAGAAAGAATTTGCTACAAAAACTAGTTTAAAAGTGAGTACATACAACAATCGTCTTGTTGTAAAAAAAAGGAATATTTCGTAGAATGGTCGAGTTTTCGTTGTAAATCACATCGATTGGTGTTTGAGCCAGATAGAGGAAACTATAACAAAAAAATTAACTGGTACAACATCGTCTAACGGCCACTTTTTGAAATTAGTAGATATTGCCATTGAAAAGTTTTCTTCGCCAACTTCAATACCCGTAAAAGATTTCAAAGTTGAAATGGAAGAGTTATTAGAAGAGATTTTCAGTCATGCTATATGCATTGCTCAAGTCTCATCAAAAGACGAGGTTGAAATGATAAAGGGCAGCAGTTATGCTCTTTTAGAAGTATTTGCTTCATATATAAATGAAATTGAAAAATTTTCCCCAAATCCGTCGATGTCTAAATTGTTTCATGAAAGTTGTGTCCAGAAATTATGTTCATTAGAGAGTAAAGTTAACACGACTGTACTTAAATTAAGTCTTAAAGTATTTGCAAACTATAAGGAACCATTAGAAAATCTGTACAATCATTGCATAAATAATAATGAAGGCAAATTAGATGAATTAGTTAGTGCATTTGATGTGCATGTGGAGCGAATCATACAAATTGGTTTGTTCGCAATTTCTTGTTCTACATGCAAAAATTGTGTGTAAATTAATGATATTAATTAAGAAGTTTTTTTTATATAAAATGGTTTTTAGATTGCATGAAGATTGAAAATTGTTTAGCTAGTTTAGAATCATTGGAAACTGAATTAGTACCTTGCTTGAAATCAAAAAATCAAGCATACAGTTTGGTTTTAAAAGAATATTGGCTGGAACAAGCTGAAATAATTAAAAATGAAATTTTTTGTATAATAGATCCATTTGCTTTTTGTCAAGTTAGCTGTTCAATTCACAAATTTTGAAAAAATTCCTTTCATTTTGTTTGAAGGTGTTACACGAATGCTGTGAAGATATTGTTTATGATATGTATAAATCCAGACGAGATAATCTTCTTGAAAAATTCAATAAATCAGTGGAAAAATTACTTAAATATGCAAACGTACTGGAATCATTTATCATTACAATTTTACAAAATGAAATCGATACTACGCTTGTACCTCAAGTCACTACAATGTTTTTCGATTTCCAAAGAAGTAATAAAATTCAAATTGTGTACTAACCAATGTCACATAATTCATTTTTAGTTCTCAAAGAAGTACAAGCAGCTAAATCTTCATTACTTCATGATACTTTAACTCAAATGAGTGAAGAAAATAATAAAAGAGTTTATAAACGATGCAAAGTCTTAATGTCTACAATAATAAGCCTTTGGAATTGTTTTAATACCGATGAAAAAAATAGTCTAATTTCACAACAAAGTCGGATTGAAAATAAAATGTTTCTGTTCAATTCTATTAAACAAAGTGAAACACTGTTAAAAGAACGCAGTGTACTTTATCGTAAATCAAACACAAAAAAATCCAATTTCAGGAATACAGGTGGAAATTTACTATTTTTTTAATGTGATATAACATTTCCTACTTTCAGATGGAGTCAATTTACTGAAACATTTACATATTAGGAAACTCGACTTTAAACAATCAGAAGATGGAATTAACAACACCATTGATGTACAAATTTCACATATTCTAAACGATTTAACCAAACTAGATATAAAATTATAAAACTTTATTTACAAATTCAACTACAATAATCGATGATATTTATGAGCAGGACTATTTTTAATCCGTGGGCCACGTAAACGAACTGCTTTTGGTAATAAGCAGTCCCTTAAATAACAGCCACGTTTTTCAGGTGTCCATGCAACGAATTTATGTTCTTTTCCTGTCTTGCAATGAATTGCCACCCAACCTGCAATACAATTATTTTTACATTCAAACTCTAAAAGTGTTTTATTTAGCACACCTGCACTTGATAGTACAATATCTTGTGAAGAATCATCCCAATGTGTACCAAAAACGGAAAATTCTTTAGCAACTTCTAAACCTGGCCATTTTTTCAAACGTCCTTCATTGTTTATAGGCACTTTGAAATATTCAGTTGTAAGAAATTCGTTATAAACTTTGTCGGCATTTTGTGTATCACAAACAGTTATTGGTAATTCATTTGAACGAAATACAGTGGCCCGAATTGAATTTTCACCGTTTATATAATCCAATCTAGCCAAACCGGCAATAAATAAACTATAGCCCGGTTTCAAAGAGAACGTTTCCGGTCTTATTAATTGTTTGGGTAAAGTTAACATTAATTCATCAACTGTAAGCAAATGTACAACTTGATCTTGTTGTACTACACCGGGTGTATCGTAACACCATCTTCCTAGTACAAATTCACCTTGCGTTTCATCGAAACCACGAACGTTCGATATATTAAAAGCATCATTAACGCCATCATCAACTGTATTTGAATTAAAGTAAGATCGTCCAATATGGTCCATTAATGATGCATTTTTATTAGAAATGTTTCCAGTTTCTTTTAAGCGTTTCTCTTCTTTAATAGCTACATTTAATTGCTTTAAACGTTGTTCACGTATATACACTTTATCTTCTGATGGTCGCATTATGGGAAATTTTAATAAATTCAATGTTGTACCAGGCCATTGACTAATCGTAGCACGCTGTATTAAATCAGTGGCTTTTATTTTACAAAAATCTGATTGTAATAAAGCATTAAATAGACTAGATTTACCAACATTTGTACAACCAACTAAATAAACATCGCCTCTATATTTCCAAAATTTTTGTACATGTGTTATTAGATCTTCGACGCCAAAACCAGTTTTCGCGGATATTAATGAAACGTTTTTAATGTTGGTTGTGGCGAAACCGCACAATTTAACATAATCTCGTAATTGATTTTCAATTCGACGTATATAATTGCGGTCATCTTTTGGTATTAAATCGATTTTGTTGCCAATCACAAATGTTGGCGTTTTAGAACCAATTAGATCTGCTATACCTGGCCATATAGAACATGGAAAATCTAATAAATCGACTATTAACAAAACTAAGACGTTATTGTGTTTGCTAATCTGATTTAACACTAATGGATATGTTTCTGGTGGAACACGAACTTGTAAAGCAACATTATGGTTTTTGAGAAAGTAACATCTTTGGCATATTATTGATGAGAAATCACTTCGAGCGGTTTTAATGTAATTTTTGTAAATTTCTGAAGGCAAATAACCCGGGAAAGCGGTATCCTGAAAATATGAAGTGTTCTATCGAATAATCTAAATAAACAATACGAGTAGTACTTACTTTACAGTGTAATAGTGTTCCACAACCACCACATCGCACATTACTGATAGGACATTTAGGATCTGGTGTGCCATAATTTACTTGTACGTTATCATCATCTACTTCAATTTCTTCATTTTCCTCATAATTTTCATAACTCGACATCCAATTAATCATATCGCGCCTTTTTTCCACTTCTGCACTAGATCTTTTCGCAGGATCGTCAATGTTCTGATGTACAGGAATATCTCCCCGTGTTACTTTTACATCATCAGTTAATTCTAGTGGAAATTCTGTTATAAATTCTTGGTTTTCTTCAAGATTCTTCTCATCGGTTTTGCATACATTATCAATTTTATCTTCAACATTATTAATATATTGTAATGCAAATGGTATTGGTTTTTTCCGAGTTAATGTATACTCTTTCGCTTTCTTTAACTTTTCCATTTTTGCTTTGTTAGCTTTATAGCCCATTTTAAACGATTTTCGATCTAAAACTGTGTTAAATGAAACCATTTCAGAGTATTTTTCTATTAAGTGTTTTTCATGTTCATGTTCAGGTTTTAAAAATTTAAGATTTACTTTCGAAAAATTTGCCTTTAATACAGTAAATGTTTCTTTTGAATAATATTTTTGTAGGATTTTAAAACGAAACATTTTCGCATTTTTAATTTTAGGTTAGAATACGGTATTGTACCAATAGTGGCATCTATATGTCAGAATATAGAAGTATTTCAAATTTTTATTACAGTAAACTGTAAAAGTATACTTTATTCTATAGAAAACTTGTTTTACATTTTTGTAGCTTTCGCAGGCATGTAACAGATGGCACAGGACGTATTTTAAGAAATTGCGTTATCTCTTATCAAATATTTGAAACTATTTTGAATTTTCAATATAGAAAACTGTTAAATATCTTTTGTATTGTAGAAAACTGTAAAGTAGAATACATAATTCTTTTTGTTTTAATAAATATGTAATAGATGGCACAAAAAAAATCTTTTTAAATGCAATTACTACTAGTAGATGTCTCTAGTTGCGGAATAAATTTAAAAAAAATTTCTGTTTTTATGTTGGCTATTTCATATTTTGAATTCTGACAACGTTT
>SSSI01006303.1:0-14521 GCA_004796505.1 Oryzaephilus surinamensis
ATATAGAACATTTAATCATTTTATGTCATAGGGGAGTATCTATACTAATTTATGTGTAGTAGGGTATAATTTTAACTTTCTGGATTTATGTATTAATTTATTCATCTAATAAGAACACAACTGTAGAATTTTTATTATTTTATAAAACAACATGTAGATATATGATATCGCTTATCTAATCAAACAAATTTCGAAATATATATAAAAATGTAAGTATAGCCATCGTATTTACCGAGAACCAATTTTGTCACAATTTATCTTTGAATATATCTCTATAATAAAATTTTATCGTTCACAGAAATAATTTGTATTATTTTTATTTTCGATTATTTCTGCATTGTTGTTTTTTAGTAAATCGGGTCTGTATTATTGGATATTTTTAGATACACGGGTTGCGTAAATCAATATGAGCTTTAAATTATAAAACACTATCCTTTTATTTTGATTACAGGTATTTCTACTTTCGTTAAAAATTGAGAATTAGAATTCCATGATTACATTATGACGCATATTTAAAGGGTGTACTTTTTAAATTCATATTAAAAATGTTTCTTTACATGCAAATACATAAACCATATAGGCTAATATCGATATAATTACGTTATTAGAGCAAGTGCAAACAAAATAAAAGTAAAAAACAAACAGTATAAAATATTAAACAAGCTTTTTACCCCCACAGTTTCCGTATAATTAAATTCCATAAATAAAAATAAATTATCTGGTAAACGCGATAATAAGCATGCAAGGTTATTTCCAAGAAAATATAGCCTTAATGTAATCTTTATAAACGGGTGGGGTCGGTCAACCCTAGTATAATTTGCATATTCATAGCAACACAGAGAACCACAAAGTTTATATCTAATATATTTAAAAAAAAAGTTAAAAATATAAAATATACTGTTTGCGGTTTTGTTCGTTCGACGTTTACGTTAATTGGCTATATAGAGTTTGTGTTATACCCGAATTTGGAATTTTCATGTTTACGTGCGATGATATATTGTAGGAAAGGTCTGTGGTGTGGTGCAAGACCGAGTCGCAACAACCCTCCGCAATATATCAAACCTAAGAACCGCCACACTTACTCTGGCCGCCACCATTGCGTTGCGTGTATATACTCTTTTTACACTATATCCACACCATACCCCGTACCTTTATATTATATAGCAATGTTAAGGGTTTATATTGCTGTAAACGCCATTTGTGTAACGAAATACGGCCGCATTACACTTACAGACGTTATATATATACTATGAAAGAAAAATGTTGCTTTTGTTAAAAGTTTCTCTCTCTCGGCTACAACTTGATGACAAAATGACAACAATTGCTTTCAGCATTGATATGACACTTCCACAGATACAAATTCAATTTGTAGCAACAGTATTAGATTTGTAATTGTTTATGTGTGGACGGAAATGCGAGAGAGGGACAGATAATGGGAGGAAAGATGGACTGGATAGTGTATTTTCTAGGAAAATTCTCTACTGAACTATAAATTTGGAAAATAAGCTCATCAAAATGAATATGTTTTATGTAAATTAATGTAAATATACGAAACAATGAAATAGAATTGTAAATACAACAATAATAAGTTATGATGAATTAGCTGGCGGGTTATTTTTTATCACTCTGTATGCTTTTATATAGATTAGAAGATTAGATATTTTAATAACTATGATTCATTTAAAATAAACGTAGCACAAACACAAATCATCAATATTACGTATTTCTAGTGAATAGATTTCGTTAAATTGTTGAAAACTTTCAGTAAATGGTTAATTTAGAAACTTTTCAATGTTTCTCCAAATGATGCTTTTTATAAATAAGAAAACTGTGCAATCGTATCGTTTTCATGACTTACCCATTCAATTGCATTTGTGAATACCAATACGTATTTGACTAAGGCAATATGCTCTCCCAATTTGTAAAGACCATCACCCTCGCCTTCACCTTTTCCCGTCATTTTTTCTTTTTCGTTTCGAAAAACTTTAACAACGCCAATTTCACTTGCTCACAAAAGAGAAAAAAACAAACTACTAAATATGTGTATCACACCTATTTACTTAACCTGATAAGATAAAATTTTATCGTCATAATTGAACAGTTAATGTACAGACAAAAAACAATTTTGTTTAATTTGTACCAGCAGATAATATCATATTCTAAATATGTGCGTTTTCCTAATAATTTTTATTTAATTTCTTAATATTTCCTAATAATTTTTCGTGAGTCATCGTGAAAAAAATCTAAAAAGACTTTTACTTTATACTTTAGACAATGATGCAATTAGAAAATTAATAAATTAAAAGTTAAACTCAATGAATCATGAGCATATAAAATTCTTTTACTTCAATAACCACTCTAACTGTGGGCTCAAAAAACTTTTTTAATCAATAACTTTAATTTCATTGTCAGTTAAGGATGGAGGGAAATGTAAGGTAAAATCATTTGAAAATAAAATAGAATCGTGAAACACTTTCAACTCCACAAATTACTTAATTTTGAAAGTTCATTATTCAGTATCATCGCTATTTAGGAAAAACCATTTAAAAAGTTCCGGCTTGCGTATTTAGTGGAAGTACTTGTCTAAGTTGGTAGTTTCTTGGCACATCCAGCTCGTATTTTTAACTAGTAGATTTATTTTAATTACGCTTTTACGAGTAAAACTTGACCAATACAATAGACGCCCCCATCTCTGATGGTAGTAGATTTATCTAGAAATTATGTGATGGGAATGCATATCAGTTCATATCAACTTTTGTTGAAAGAGAACTCCGGTGAGAAAGTTTTTAATAAGCCATTTCACATAAAACACTAAAACTAGGCGTATTTTTACTATTATGGTAGTTGACAACTTACCACAAGTTTAATTGGTTTAAGTTTTCTATGAAATAAATATATGTCTACATTTTTATGTAGATAACACTGATTAATTGTGTTTGAGTATAAGAAAATATTTTAAAGATCACACTATAGGGTGTCAAACTGTTATAGTTTTATAGTCAATTTCATTTCTATATGTGCTCACCATATTCAACATTTTAGATCAAATTCTCGTTATATTACGAGTAGTTTAAAAAAGTCGATCGTATTTTTCAGATAACTCGAGTTAGGGAAGTTCCACTATTTTATTTTAATAAAATAAATTTATGTTTAACTAAATAAATTAATAAATAAGATGTATTCCTACGCATTGAACACCACACAAAATATGGTGTGCACATAAAAATGAAACTGACTATATCTAATTCTAAACCTTGTTAAAGTTTTAGTAAACTAATATTAATGCAGGTATATAAAGTAATCTTTGAAAAGAGTAATAAATTCTTTGTTACCGTCAACTTCATACCTACTTTCGACTAGTATAGAACATCAAACATTTTTCCAAAAAAGAAATATTACAGCTATTTGTGTCTGTTATATTTTGTTTTGAAAATTGTATATACTCCATTCGAGACATACGACTATTTATAGCTTGAAAACTTTAAAATTTTTAGTTTCATTTTATTTTTGTTAAGATAAAATTCGAATTTATATAAAGTAAATACACTAGTTGTATCGTATCACTTTGAAACATTTTACTTCCAATAAATATATATGCATCCTTGAAGATCCTTTGATTTCTGTGCAAGTGCATTCACTTGTAAATATTTAGTTCAAACTTCAAATGTAATTGTAGATATATTGATCTGATTTATTTTGAAAAAAGCAGCCCCATAAAAGTTTAGTAAATTGGAAAGATTTGTATGAATGTTGAAAGGAAGTTAATTTCATATGATAAAAATGTACCAAAACAAAATTTATAACTTTCATTAATACCTTCAGGACGTTGTAATAAACTGTTCGGATCATTGGATCGTTTAATTGCATGTCGCATCGAACTAGCTTTAGAGCTTTTGAAAAATTGAGTTCATGTCTCTTTAATTTTCTCTTGAACAACATTGACCTTATAATCTGTCAATTTAAATATTGTCAACAGGTACATTCATTTTGTATGTAGGGCTGATGGTGGATAAAAAAACTGAATTAACTGCATGCATTTGTATGAATCAATATCTTTTATAAAAACAGTATAATTCCCTTTGAAATAAACTTCGTTCGTATTCAACTGTACAAGTTAATGAGTTATTATACGGAACCGTAAAACATGATGTGTATCTATTTTAAAATCAATTGAAAATACATTTCTTTGAAACGAAATATGGTTATTATGTCCTCGCCAATCAGAACATATCTTCCTAGTTACATTTCAACATCTCAATTAAGAGAAAGAACGTGATATTCTCTGAAGTAGACGGGTTATTTGCAATAAAAAGGGAAAAATGTAAAAACGTGCTTTGAATTATGTTTACATAACTTTTTACAAGAAATAAATCCAGTGAAGTGCAAACAAATATCTGAGCTAATGAACTGTTTGCTTTTTTGAATAAGAAAAAAAATCATTGGTCTTCATTTTCTGATCGTGTTCATTAGTCATCAGCAGCAGCCTTACTTTGTACGATGTTCCATTTATATGTGTAAATTTCTTCTTAGCTAAGGGACAAATATTTGTATAATATAATGCCCATTTGTTGGTTTCATTTTCAAACTTTGCTAAAATGTTTTTCTGCTTCATTAAAAGAATATTTAAAGGATTAAAGGGTCACTTCCACTTCGTAAAAATTTTCTACTAACTTATACGAAAATCAAATAACGATCGTAAATAAAAATTTAACTGTGAATTTCAATGGAAAACATGTAATAAAAATCTTATGCATTTTCTTATCACACAGCAGGTTGCTCAAGTAATGTAGAAAAATTGAAATCTATAGACGGATCACATTTCTTATCGAATAGTCAGATAAGAAAGTAGGGAGTTGACAAAATCAAAGAATTCATCGTCTCTTTCAGCAATAATAGTTCCCCCTATAGCTATCCTATTATTCCTAAACTGCTATTTTCGCTTTCGACTTAATCAATACTGTATATACAGTTCCAGACATTTTCAATTAGAAATTTAGAATAAATCAGATATATTTTAAAGAATATAATACAATGGAAAAATACTATTTTCCGGAAAAGAAAATCATTATTTTACAAATAACATCAACAATTTTTAAAAATTGTTAGAGTTATATAAACGATTTAGGGCTATAAAATTCACAATTTTCTTTTACCCCGATTATTTTAGATAGCCTGAAGGTGATTCAATATATGTGCTTTCTTATCTTGATGTGAACTTTCCGTTATCAGTTTTAAAATGTATCTAGAATGGTGGAAGTTTTTTGTATGTTATTGGTATAATTTGCATTTGGGATACTGAAAGTTTATGTAATCCGATATATTACAGCTATTTACTAAACTTACCTACGTTTATTGCTTGCAGCTACGATTCAGATTTATACTCCTGTCGTATATGCTTTGGTTCTTATTACTACCATCTAATACAAGACAACTTATTTACGACGTCTTTCCAATACCATCAAAATAAAAAACAACAACATAAAATTTAACTATATTTATTAAAATATAAACATAAAAAACTATTGCACATTATACAAAAATTTTAGATTTTATGTACAGAGAATTGTAGACAATGTAAAAGTAGATTTATATTACATAAATAATGAGTAGCTCAGTTCAATTACAAATTTTACATCTTACTCGTAATGCTTACAATAGAAGTATATAAACTAAACAATATATGATAAGTAGAAAATTACAAACTAAAATGTAAAATTGATGATAATGATTCAAATTTACTAAATGATATTTTTATATACAAGTTATATTCGAATGTCCAATCAAATTGATCACTTTTAGATTATACAATTTGCACACTGGTATAATTTATAGTCTCTTTAAAATTGAATATACTCATTTATTTAACCAACAAATGGAAAAGCTGGATACGGTGCTGGGAAGTAGCCAGGGAAAGCAGCAGCTGAGGGTTGTACAGTAACGGAGGCGGTCAAATAAGTGGTAACTACAGTTGGAACCACTTTAGTTGAGAAAACTGTCGTATAAGCTGTTTTAGCACCAAAAGTCAATTTCAATATTTTGCTATCGGTCTGTGTTACAACGGTGGTTTGAACGACAGGTGATGATGTAACAGCGAACTGTGGCGGTTGCGGAAACAGTGGATTTATAGGATTGATTGGATTAATTGGATTGATGGGAACTGGAGGCACTGGTAGAGCTGCAGGCGGAATAGTACTAGTACCGAATTCGTACTCAGTTTTCGTAACTGTACCCTTAATCTTTGAAATTGTACTTAAAATCGTATTGTGTCCCTGTGTAACTGGTATAACATGAGATTCATAGACTGTTTCCAATTTAATCACCGGTTTTGATGTGGTAATTACTTGAGGTGGGGCTGCTACAGCAGCAGCAGCTGGATTAAGTAACCGTAGCAAAGCCAACTGCTGAAGCTGTTCCGAATTGAGAGTCGGTTGTTGTTGATTGACTACGTCATTTACGGATGGCTTCGGTGTGGTGGGTGCATGGGCCTTCTTTGGCCTCAAGTGCCCCTCAAGAATCTTTGATTTATCCACATCGGAAAGATCAAAGTCGGAACCAACATTAGCTAAATCCAAATCGGGCGGGAATACCCGCCTCGGTTGGCCGTCTTCGTCTTGTTCATTTTGATCGCCAAACTCCAACTCCAGATGTAATTCGGAGCCAGCCTCATCCAAGTGACTGTTAAATTCGTTAAGCGTCTTGCTCGGTATGAAATGATATGCTTCCATGGGGGGAAGAGTTTTAGTGGCCGTAACTAATCTTGTTATAAGATATGTTTGTACTAATGTTGAACTAGTCGTGTCATTTCCGTTGCGAACGACGGGTAGGATGTGCGTCTTTAACATTGTTTGTGTCGTGCTGAATGTCTCTGTAAGTGTCTCTAGGGGTGGAGTTTCCATGTCTGATGCGAGATAAATGGGCGGCAACGTAGCAACGCTCGAATCTAAGAAATTATTATCCTTGGCATAATTGCTGGAGGTGACTAAAATATTTTCTGTTAAAGGTTCCGATGCTGATGGTGATACTGTGGGCTCTACTGTATTTATTAAACTCTTTTCAAATGTTGAGGTCACTGTTATGTATCGGGTATTTTTCACACTCCCAACCTATTAATAAAAGATAAATACTAATTAAAAATGTGCAACGTAATTACTACACTTGTTAGCATAAATACACATTTTTATCAATATTTTATAAATATCAAAGGTCCAATTTTAGGTGTGTGCAAAATAGATATCATCTTATATTGCATACATGAAATTTGCATACAAGTGAATTTTTTATTGAATTACCTGGAATGTGTAGGGTGACTTGATTGTGGCAATTTCATAGTAAATGTCCTTGAAATCTGGAGGCGTTGAAATTTCTACTTTAATAGTTTCCAACGGAAATGGTGTATCGAGTTTATTTTCAGTCGAGCTTTCGTCGTCAATAATTGAAGCAATTGATTCTGAACCCTCTAAACCGTCAACATCGTCAGACCTTGCCTGAGGTGTAACGATGTCGTTGATGAGAGGAGA
Organism: Oryzaephilus surinamensis; assembly: GCA_004796505.1. Lineage (NCBI taxonomy): Eukaryota > Metazoa > Arthropoda > Insecta > Coleoptera > Silvanidae > Oryzaephilus > Oryzaephilus surinamensis. The sequence continues at coordinate 7,518 of SSSI01006303.1, forward strand.
CACATCTTGAAGGGAGGAAGACGTAGTTCCCAGAGTTTCATTATTATTTTGTTCATCATCGTTCTGTTTTCTAATTGTAACTCTCGGTTTTGGAGTCGTTTTGTATTGCCACCTTCCTGGAGATCTGTTTAATTTAAATTTGTATAGACTAGTACTTGCAGTAACTTGTTCCACTGTGGAAGTTTGCACCCTCGGCTTGTAGCCCCTTCGACTGTATCCACTGCTATTGTTATTTGATTCAGACGCAGGACTATTTGTACGTTGTTTATTTCTTCGCGACTGATAACGTTTGCCAGAGGAAAATGATGGTGCTGAAGTCACTTCTTCACTGTATAGAGACGTTGATGTAGTCGTTTTTCGGCTATTCCGACCATATTTCTGTGGTCGGAGTGTTGTATTGTGTCTGTATTTATTTACAAGTGTTAGTGCTCTGTGTTCGTGCTGCATGCAATATTCTACTATACAATATACTATTTATTCAACTATACATTTGCACAAAAGTTGCATAAATAAGAGAAAAAAGTTGTATGCACAGGACAGTTTTAATAAGTTTTACAAAGAAAATTTTATTATCATTACTTTGCTAGCATTCTTTTTATTCTAATATGTATATCATTTATAATAGATAGTACTTATTAAAGTAAAAACAGATATTGATATTTTAAAAACTAGCATTATTATACTGAATTAATTATAAGACAGAAAAGTTTAGAAAAGAGAATTTCGTTAAATTTTGTTTTAAAAAGAGTATGAATATATAATTTGAAAAATTAATTAATGTAGGAGTATATGACTTTAAATAATCAAGTATATACAGTATTTAAAGTATGCAGAAACTAAATAATTAACTTAGCTTAGCATGCCAGGTAACAGCAATATTTAAATTTACGTGTGAAGTGTTTTTGTTTTTAATTTTATAAACTAGCTAAAGTAATGAAAAGTGGTGAAATCAAATCTGATATTTTTTTTTGTTAAAAAAAAAGTAATGGATCGTTAATTAATTTATATTAGAGAATATAATTTTATATACACACCTTTAATGGAAATAATTATGTTAATACTCACTTTGAGTTTCTTGGGGATTGTTGAGATCGGCTTTTATACGTTTTTTTATAATTGGTCTGTTGAGAGTCCTGCTGTTCATTGACAACATCGTCGACGTCCGCTTCTTTCGGTTTATTTTTAAATCTCTGCTTATATCCAGTTCCGGGTCCCGTGGGTTTTCTAGTGGATTTAATGGAATTTTGCGAATTAAACAACGCCTCTACTGGTAAGGAGACTTCATCGCTTATGGAACCAGCGGGCGTTGGCTCTAAGTGGCGATTATGCTTATTTCCTTTACTTAATGTTGGGGCCGCCGTTTTAAGTATTCTTAATGTTGGCGAGGGATTAATTTTCCCTTTTGGTTGATTGTAAATGTGTGAAGTACTTTGCAAAACTTGCGCATATTTTCCTGAAATATATGTTCCAATAACGCTAGTCTCGTGAACAGTGGTTGTTCCATCTTTCACAACGGTTCCCCCTAATTTAGTAACTAATCCCGTCGGGTGTGATGAGTCTGCTCTTTTCGTGGCCGCCGCTTTGTTTTTTATTTCCGCTGATGGACGTGGCTTTAAATGAAACTTTGAACTCGGTTTTAAGTTTATTACTTTGTATGTTTCCTCAACAACTTCTGAAGGCTGTCTAGAAAGGAAATCGTACTCGGGCTCGCCTATATTGTTTCCAATTATAGCAACTGGCGGCGATTCGTCATCAGGTTTTCCATCAACAATAATACTGGATACAACACTGGACATTTCCTTTGAACTAGTCACAACTTCAACTCGACTGGAAACTATCGGTTCGATTTGGACCAATTCAGATGGACCAGCGCTTACAACTTCCACTTTTGTGATAATATTCGGAGTTATAGTTGGTTTATTTGACGTCCCTTCAACAACCTCCACCTTACTGCTTATAAGGGGTGGATGAATATTGTTCGCTGAGCTCGCTTTTCCTTCTATAACATTAATTTTCGTTAATGGAGAAGATTTAATTTCCAATTTACTTGAAATCGTGTTGGCTGGACTTGATTGTACTTCAACAACCGATGATATTATTTTTTTAGATGGCTCTAATGCTTTCTTCTCGCTAATGATTTCTGTTTTACTTGGTATTATGATAATTTCCTCTTTTATTACAGATGTTGGTTTTGTTTCTATCACGTTATTTGAAACAGGATTTTTTGTTTCTTTTGTTGGTTCTAAAATATATTAGTTGTTACATACATTTTAAGTGCATAACAAAATTGATTAAATAAACAGATGCAAATTACTTATTACGAGCATGAGTTTGTTGAGTAAATTTTAATATGTAGTTGGAAACTTACCTGGAGCGGCACTTTGTGGAGAAAATACCATTACGGTATTACCAATTGTTGTAGTGAAGTCTAGGAATCCATAGACGGTTTGAGTAACATAATTTCCTTGGTTAGTTGGAAGAACACTTTGGGATGACAACGAAACGTCTGGATTAATGAAAACAGGACCTTGACTACACGACACCAGATTTACTGTAACACAATATGCATAATACTAAATTACATGATTATCATAAATTTTCTAACTGAATACACGTATGCAACAACTATTAACTTAGTTATTTATGTAGCTGATATTTTGCTTTGGAAAATAAACAAAAACAATACTCGTATATAATAAGTTTTCTGATTATTTTAAAAATACGAAAATAAAATTAGTTAGATAGTATTAAAATATTCCAACTATATTTATGTTTAAGCTTTAAACTTTATAATATTTGTTTTAAATTTTAAAACTGATTTAATATGTATGATCATGTAGGAAAATATATGTTAATTAACTAATTTGGATAAAACGAATAAGTTTTATGTAATTTAATATGTACATATTTTGTATTTAAAATTATGTGTCTTATGGATAAACATTTGAAAACTATGTATACTCAAGCATTCCTATATTCATAGGTTTTTATTATAAATATTGTTACTCAAGTTGGACAGATCCAAACACATCTACTTGGAGTATTTTTCAAAACAGTAGGTATGAAGTTTATGAAATATGATAGTGAAAAGTTTTTCCATTCTTGCAACTCTGGAGAACCATTTTATAAACTTCACCTTTTTGCAAAAAAGCACTATTATGGTGTTACAATAAAACTTAACTAACAAATAACAAGATAATATACAGAATGTGAAAAGTTAATCATAAAAATACGTCTTGAATTTAATATTAAAACTTGAGCATAAAACAAGTTTAATATAAAAATTATCTGATAATTTACACCAGCTATTATCATGCTGGGAAAATCAATTAAACATTTATTTAATCATTGAATTTTTGTATACCTACGTTATACGGTGAACGAGTATTAAAATTTCCACTTTATTAGTGATATAAAAGTTTTATTCGGTAATTCGTCTAAATTATATGTCATTATTTCCAGTTATTCCAAATGGGAAATGAGCAAAAATATAATGACATCGTATGTTTGCTTTTTATAGTATAATACCATACGGTCATGTGAACCCCTTCAATGTATCTTAATTAAGTTAATTCAAAAAACCTATTAAATACCACCCGTCAGTTAAAAACAACATCAAACAAAATACTGTGTTGCAGATGTGGCTTGAAATAAATTAAAAAGAAATGGCAAAACAATTTACAAAATACATGTTCAAGTTCCTTATATTGTACAGTGAATAAACATTTTTGCTGAAATATAGCACAATACTTTTCCGAGTTAAAAACGTTTTTTATGCTCTATACACCACATAATCCACAACTGGCATTGATGCAATTTAACATTGGCTCTTTTTTTTCTGTTGACAAAAACAATTCTTAAACCAACCAAAAAGTTTTCGAACTTGTGTAACGAGTGTGACTGATGAGATGCCCTTTTTGCTCTCTCTTGCCAACTAACGTCAATTTATATTGCAACTGCTTGTTACATATTTTATAAGAGTCTTGAGCTCGGTTTTAACTTAAACACCCCTGAAAATGTACAGTCTATAGAAAAAATGGCACACATTGAAAAGTTTCACTATTCATTTTGGCGAACATAAAAATTATTAAATACGTTGTTATTTTAATTGCCAAACAAACAGTAATTTCCATTTTGTAAAATAGTATAATGTGTAATTTAAATATGTATATATATAAAATTTTAATTTATATATCTAGAACAATTTTATTGTGAAATTTAAATTCATATAATAATAAATATACATATATGTATGTGTAGTAATTTATGCAGAAATATATTTCAAAACCATTAATAATGTACAATTATTTATTCATTGTTTCCTCTTTTATAGTGAAACATAAAAAGCAATATAAAATGTACATGTTTGTGAAATTAAAACGTTGAAGTAACCGGTGTACGGGTATAAATTTTTCTAACACTTAAGTGTAGGTAGATAGATAGAAAAATAAATTTATAGAAAAGATGTATTAGTGCAATAATTAAAGCAATAAATTTAGTAAAAGCAAATTTTCCATGCAATAAACCGTTTAATAGAAAACTATTCGGTGTGCTTCTATTATACATAATACTTAAAATATTTTACAGCGTCGCCCATATAATATTCGCTCTTTGACACAATAATTCTTTATGATACAAGAAGATTTATATATGTGCTCCTAATTCCAATCTAGACTATATATGTCGGTGTACCTTCATATATAACTTTGTTACCCAAGCATAGGAAGCAGGAATACCAGGACCCATTGTTCTCACGATTATTAAAACCCATTATTCTCTCGAAAACGTACAGAATTGTGAAGCGGTTTGGCTGCATCTCATTTGTCACATATACTACATGGGGTCGGCACAATTTGATGCAATGTTTTTCACCCCTACATATAGTTTTTCATGTGACCCACGTCCCAATATAGGGGTCATTCAAAGTTCACTCAATTGCTATTTATATTTCCAGCAGGGACATATATCTTTCGCTTTCTTTTCCAATACATGTGAAAAGTAAAACAAATTCCTTTCTATCGATTGGACTGTTTTATAGGATTTTAAGAAACGACGTTATTTGTGAAAGCTTCAATTTAATTTATAGACTGTAAAATTGAAGGGAAAATGGTGCGTTTTTTCTTTATGGTTGATGGTGGAAATGTTTTTTAGAAATTGAGTTATATACGTTATTATACAACCTACATGCAAAACTATAATACTGTTATATACGTATAATGCTCCCAGTTATTATTACGTAAAAGTTTTAATAGAAAAAAGTACAAAAAGTGAAATAAAATTTTATGAAAACATATTATTCATGAAGTCTTTGCCATTGCAACGTGAAATTAAAATAGTGCTTTAAAACTTTTATTATGTTTTCGAGTCAATTGCAATATATAGTATATACACATATATAATGCTATATCAGGACAAATATTTTTATTTTTTTGTGTACAACTTTTATTTACATTCATAATATTGTTCGTATTTCCTTTGAATTTTTTGTTCGATTAAGCATTATCAAATTTTTATGCACTTGCCAGTTTTAAAAATTTGGCGAATGCGCACAGTTAAATAAATGTATTTTTCATTACAATTAGGTATTTATGAGTGAGATTATAGTGTAGTAGCAGATAATTAATATTAATAATTCACTAGCGCCACATACATTATTAAAAACAATTTCTTGTTACAAAATAAATTATTTATTTATTTTTAATCAATATGCATACTTAATATATATTCTACAATTTCCACTGTTATACATTTTTTATTTATAGAAATGAATCAAGTATATTTTTATTTATTAAATTAAACGACTCTTTGCACATCTGGTAGTGGTAATATTGAATATTGGCTTAAAAATATTCAACTAGTATCTGGTTTAAAATAAAATTCATGAAACAATAGTCATTCTCCAACCAACATTGGTTTTCTTAACAAATTCATCCTGACATCTGACTTTGAACTGTGGCCTAAATACACAATTTCAAGCATCAAATACTCATTGTAATAAAATAATTAACTAATGAACATCGGGTGTAAAATTATTGATATTAAAATGTTCAAAAATATAATTAAATATACATTTGACTTAACCTTGTCGTATTGCATAATTTTTTTATTAACAACAATGATTTCATTTAGAAAATTTTGATTGTAAAATTATAATGTATACCATAAAATTTGAATAAATTACGTACAGTATGTGCAAAGAACATTAATGAGAAAAATGTGGCATACAATAATAAATAAGATAGAGTTTCCTATAAGACACCGTATACGTTTTGGTAAAATGGTAAAAGGAAAGTATAGCGCACCCTTTAAGCTCATGGGAATCATTTATTACACCTTGGTATATTTTCAAATTGTATTATGCGACAGGGTTGAAAAAAACTTTATGTATTTATTAAGCAAAAAGGAAAAAGATTTCGAATACATTAAATTATTTCATCTCAAAATTCATTACAGTTCCTTAATTAAATTAACAGAAAATTGATAGTCACGTAATAGAAACTCTATTTTAATGTGGAAACTATCATATATGCAGAAATTTTCTTTAAAATAATTTTTAATTTACCAACAAATAGTAAACATTTTATGTCACATACTTTATTATCACATTTATTTTAATTACTAAAACACCGGTGCTTAATTGTGTACTTTAATTACTGTTCAAGAACATTTTGAAATTTGGAAGAATATGGGGGTGGTAATGTTCGTGAAGAAATGGATAATAATTAATGATAAACTATTTAATTAGTGAATGGTGGTAACTGTTTGTGTAATATAATTTACTTATAATAGGATAAGTATTTTGATTGTTTATTATTTGTATTTTATTTATATAATGTTGTAAAGTTGTTTGAAGCCAAGAGAATGTTTTCGGCATTGCGTTAATTAATAAATTTTGAACATTGTCGCGAACTCTATTGTCAGAGTTGAGAAACGCGTTAAATATGTAAGGTAATGGTGGGGAGATTGGTGTTCGCTAGAGAGATTATAGCCGTATGGATTGACTG
>SSSI01006312.1:0-14503 GCA_004796505.1 Oryzaephilus surinamensis
TTATGTAAACAGCGAAGTGAAAGAAAGCAAGGGGAGCGCGGGAATAATTTAGAAATTACAGTTTACTGTTAAAAATTAAGCAATAATTAATATCAAACGGATTAAATATCTGGAAAAAAGGATTTTTTATTATTATTATCAAGTTCTACAAAAGAAAACATTTAAAATTAAATGAGATGTATATATTAATTTTGAGTTAACAAAAAATATTAAAAACATCTTGTATTAAAACGGTTGAATTATTGGGGCCCGTTTATTTTTTGGTTCTATAATATCAATATATGTCAGAATTTTTTTGTTCGCATGACTTTTCGGGTGAAATAAAGTAAAAAAAATTATCATCAATTTCTTGATTTAGCAATACATATACATAATAAAATGGTTTCCATAGTTGACTTAATGTAACATATTTAATCATTTTCTAGAACACAAATACTTAATATTTACACAAATTGTCACTAATAAAATAATAAGACATGTTAGAAGAATTCATTAAATGCAATAGGTTTTAAGGATAGTTTTATCAGAGCCTTCACATTGTTGTACAAAACGTTCTTAAGAACATTAATATATGTGCTTATTAATATAGTTTTATAAATTCTTTATAAGAAACTTTATAACTGATTTATTGAGGACTAAAATTTTGATTATTAAACTAAATTATTCTTAAAAGTGTCCTGATAGTTTCTCTTAGAGTCCCTCATAAGTTGCGCCATTTTGTACTTAAAACTGTCTTATTATTGTTATATGAAGGTAAAAACAGCATTTTTAATTTATTGGAGAATTTTAATTTTAAACTATTAGCAATCTTACAGATTACCATAAAACTAAAAATGTTACTTGGGATTGTATGTAAAAATAACTTTATATTTTTCAAAATAAAGTTACATACAGCGTAATTTCATTATAGATACGAGTATACCTATTATGAGTAAATTATTATTACTTGCATTGGTATTGAATAACATTTCTCAATATTGAATAGTTCCATATGTAGGAAAATGCCATCTATTATTACCAATAAAATTTCACAATGTATTTGATACAAAAATCGTCAATGCAAATGAGATTCTTATTCTTTGTCACATCTAAAACATTCTTTGTGAATGTTTAAGCTCAGTAAAACATTGGTTTCACTTAAATTGAAATTTTTCACAAAGTACATGGAATTTCTTCCGTATGCCATATAGAAAAGTATCACTTTGATTTTTCCAACACTTGTAAGACAATTTTCTGTGAATTCATGAAATTTAAGTGTAGTTTACAACGTCTATACAATTCTTCCAGCATTGTCTATCAAACTTTTATGCATTTATTCGTTTATATATATAAGTACGAGTATATCAAATGGCACGAATATCTAAGTATTCCAAATGGGTATATGCCATGAAAATGTGTCTTTGTGTTACAAGCATACATTCTTTTATATTATTATAGAGTGATTTCATAATAATAGTCTAGAATGGCAGAACTATAAAAAAAGAACTAACAAAGCAAAAGCATTGTAAACGATATTTGATTGTACAGCACTTTATAATAACGTATTTTCGATGCAGTTTTTTTAAAAAGACAGAAAAATATTATGCAATATACTGTTTATGGAGTTGGTATTTGACTTTATTGTTATAATAATTCAATCAGATGCCTATTAACGAGAACTCTAGCATGTATTATATGAAATCATATTCTCTGAAAAAATAACAGATTTGAAATGAAATAAATATTTATAAAAATAATTCACTGGCCTTAAACCTGTACATATGAAATATGCAAATGCTCCTTTTTAATAATCCTTTTACAAACAGACTTAATTTAGCTGAAAAAGTTGAAACACTAATATCACCATTCACGTTATTTGCATATGCAAATTGTAATTAATTTAAGTGTCATAAAATTACAACCCCCTTTATCTGCTACCCACCCAGATGTTACTTGAAATAATAATAATAAAAAAATCTAATTAAAAAAGTCAGTTTTCACATACATATAGGAGATTTTTTAATACGCATTATATTACTAAATATGGAAGCAATTGGAAAAATCTAATGGTAATAAGTTTTCTATAAAATATTCTTATTATGGTAATAACATAGCAGTTGCGGGATTTTGTTTGATAAATATATGTTCAAAAATAGCTAAAATTTAAATGTTGATAGTTTGAAAATGAAGGAAAATTCAAATTGGCACAGCTGCGATCTACAGATCAAACATTTGGTACACCAGTAATTTGGCTCGAAATTGTTGTCGATGGAAACGGAAAAGTTTGATATCAGCATATCAAAATTTCTGTATATAATGATTGTACCTTTTAAAGAACAGTTTAAAGTTAAGTTTAAACTATTAACTTTTTATATTTACCTAAATTAAAAGTTTTTAAAAATTTTGCTTATGAACAAATTTAGGAAAATTTGGACGTGTATTTATGTATTGCATTATCATTGACGTATTTTTATACATTCCAACATTTCACGGTGGGTTTGTTGACAAAGTTTGTCATAAAAAGCTCTAGAAAGCTTATATAAGAATTTTCCACTTTAACTTTGAAAATGTTGTTCAACTTATGATAACATCAAGTACATAGACATTTTTTAATTCAACAAGAATGTGTATTATATGTGTTTTTTATGGGAAAAGAAAATAGGAAAATTTTAAACGAGATCTTAGAAAACACGATAATTATGTTAGCAGTTCTCTATAGGATTATTATGATGGAGGCTTAAAATAATTAAAATACTTCTACGTCCATGATAAGAATACCAATCGCATGTTTATCTTGACACTTGTCAAATCATAAGTAAAATATCAGGAAAATGGAAAATCATTATCTGACATTTTTTGTTAATAAATTCCTATTTGCTTTGGAATTTATGTTATGAAAATTTTGTTTTATTTTCACAATAGAATTAATTGAAAATTTATAACTAAAATCCAAAAAATTTTACAAAAGTAATAATTAATAGGAGTATTATATTTAAAAAAGACTGAAACCTTTTTGAATTTTATCTAAATGAAACAAAGAACATAGAATTAAATTTAAGACAACCAATTTTCCAATACAAATAGTAGTTAATGCAAGTTTAATTAAAAAACGTCTAAATACACAATACACGGTTTGTTTTTAAATTAAACAAATATAAGCCGATGGAAAAGTATTAAGTGTATATTTTCCCCAAATGCTTAATACTAAAACAAACTCTAGTTTCGTAATCTAGCCAGCTTAATGATCGGCCCTTATGTGGTGCTTTGAGAAAACTTTCTGGCCTGAATTTTTGTTTAGCACGTTGTTGGTTTCAAAACTCAATTGTTTCTCAATCAATAGGAGTGTTTTAGTAAATATTAAAGTAGTTTCGTGTGCTATACTTTAAATTAATCTCTTCTAAACGAATTTTCGCCCACACGTATTGGTTCCCCTAGTATACCATTATGGTAGTAGTTTGGCCAATTATGATGAAACGAGAGGAACAAAAATGTATGCATGAGATATATACATGTTTGATAAATATATCCATTTGATGAGGGTGCTGTAGTCGAAGAATACACAGCTGAATACTAATTTTTTGGCAAGGCGTTTTCTTAAATGGACCATTTCTGACTTTTTGATGATGATTGACTGCTTTTCTCATACCCTAATTTATATAGACAAGTACCAAATACTCTTCCTGTATAACAAAGTAGAAAAAACGGCTTTAATGAAAGCTATTTCTCTTTTATATTGTAAACTGAGATATATTTACTGCATTATGTTTGTTTTGACGTGAAACTAAGAAATTTTTAGGTACTAAATATATGAAAATAAGTATAAATGCACTCTCTCAAGAATATTGTACAAAACTTACCAAGAAATAAAAAAAATCATAATTTCCTGTGCAGTTTGAATAAATAATGTAGTGGTAAATCTTGTTTACAGGATTTGCATGGTGTGGATTTGGAGGAATTTAAATATGGTGGTACGAATATAACGGCCTTTCGTTTAGTAGATCCTGATGGACCGGATATAAGGAAAGTTGTTAGAGAGTGGAATGTTGGAACTGATTTGAAAAGTAAAAAGGGCGATTTTCCACCCTCGATTTACAGGGTAATGCATTTTTAAACTACATATTATAGGATTTTCTAATGATTCTTTAAATTATATCTGTTTTTGTTGCAGGACAATAGCAGTTTTGTAAAAGTAAGTACATATTATTAATTGAAAAATTTCTTGCTTGCATTTAAATTGTAAATTTCCATGTTTTGAACTATAAGAATTTGGGTAAAATGAACAATATAATTGTTTTGTATACCTACACCTATGTACATATATACATATGTATGTAAATATCTAATTATAAAATTTTATATCTTTATTCTACTTAATTTTTACGATTGTACAAAGTAGGTAAGTATATATTTAGTTAAAGCACAATTACACATACATGTACATGTTGTGTTCAAAGAGAATTAAATTACCAACTAGAGACTTTTATTTTGTAAATAAACACTACTGCTAACTACGTGAAGTGTTTTTATTAAGTTCTACACAGAGACTTTTGTTGTCCCTTTTTTCCGACATTGTTTTAACCGGCTGCCATTTATTGGGAAAATTGTTGTAAAAAAATGTCTTTAGGGACATTTTGACATACAGTTTGAGAAAACGTAATACATACACACGTACACCTCAATATTCAATCTTGTTAGTAATTTTTTTTGAAGTCAACGTAACAAATGCCACGAGAATTGACTATAACAAAAAAATTATAAATCTTTGTCACGTCTAAGCTGTTTCCTTTTTCAAGTTGTCCAAAAGGATTTTTACTATATGTATCACAAATGATCGTTTTATTTCCAAAATATATTGTAATAAAGCCACAAAATATTTGTTTACATTTTTTATTCGTACATTTATGAATGTATTTAATTGATTTAATGCACCGTAAAAATTTAGACAACATGACTGTACATGGAAATTGAATCCATAATAATATATTACTCCATATCAACAACATTATTGTTAATTTCATTTAAATATTCAATATTTAGTTTATAAAATGTTCGAATAAATCATGAAGATAAAACATATTATAATAAAAAGTTTAATTAATGTTTATTTAACTTTTGTATGGTATACAGTATGAAATTGTTGGAGTATTTTCATTGCAGATTTATTGCAAAATGTTTAATCGTTAACTTCAATAATAGTTTTATTGGTGCATAAATTGATTTAAATTTATTTAGCATTCGACATGTGTTTACAATAGCATAAAATAATCAATCTAACAAAGTTATAAAGTATAACTTGAACTTGCATTAATGCTTATGCTTTAAATTTCAGCAATCATTAATAACTATACGTATGTTCAAGAATTTAGTTGTAAACTAGTTTAATTTATGATAAAGTTTATTTTCTCAAAAAAAATAACATAGAAAACGTATTATCATTGCAGGCTGAAACGGCCCTAATGTACGATGCAGTACATTTATTTGCGAAGGCCCTTCACGATCTGGATACTAGCCAGCAAATTGATATCAAACCGCTTAGTTGCGATGCAGTAGACTTTTGGCCCCACGGATATAGTCTTATTAATTATATGAAGGTGGTAAGTTTGTATTAAATTGTATACATTTATATTTAGTAGTAACAATGGACGATATAAACATAATAAAAGGCATTTGTAAAATGTAATAAAACGTACCCTTTTTTGTGTTGAATTTCAATAGGTGGAGATGAGAGGATTAACTGGTGTAATCAAATTCGATCACCAAGGCTTTAGGAGCGACTTTGTGCTCGACATTATTGAGTTGAGTCGAGAAGGTCTTAAGAAAATTGGCACATGGAATTCCACAGAAGGTGTCAATTTTACTAGGACATATGGTGAAGCCTATACACAAATTGTTGAGATTATTCAGAATAAGACATTTGTTGTCACCACCATATTGGTTAGAACCGCTTTTAATATAAGATGTTCCTTTTTTTATTTATTTCAATACCCTATTCTTGTTTACTCACTGAAATTGAGTAGTTTGCATAAAATTTTTAGCAGGTGTGCACTAAATATATAAACAAAGTTTTAAGTATCTCTTTTGGGGATGTGATAATAGCATGGTGGTTTCGCTTTATTGTAGAAATATGTTAAGTAAGTGAGCTGAACAAAAATTAACTTGAACTTTTGAAATGAAATTGTTGAAATTGTGTTTTTTATTAAAAAATATATTATATTCGTATTTTTTTTTTATTACTGAGTGACTGTATTATGCAATAAAACTTATTATTGTCATTTATATTCAATTCATTTCGGTTTTGGCTGTCAAGTAAGAAATTCCACTTTGCAGAGTGCTCCATACGTGATGCGTAAGGAAGCGAGCGAAAAATTGACCGGGAACGCACAGTTTGAAGGATATGCTGTGGATTTGATTCATGAGATATCCCGTGTATTGGGCTTCAACTATACAATTCGTCTAGCACCAGATGGTCGATACGGATCTCTTAATCGTGAAACGAAAGAATGGGATGGCATGATCCGAGAATTGTTGGATCAAAAAGCGGATTTAGCTATTGCCGATCTAACTATAACATACGATCGTGAACAGGCTGTTGATTTTACAATGCCCTTTATGAATTTGGGCATTAGTATACTGTATAGGAAGCCCATTAAACAACCACCGAATTTATTTTCATTTTTGTCGCCGTTGTCTTTGGATGTTTGGATTTACATGGCCACAGCATATCTGGGTGTTTCAGTGTTACTTTTCATATTAGCCAGGTAGGTATATCAGTTTTTGAATAGAAATACTAATGCAAATACAAGAACTTTGTTATTACTCATTTCCCTTTACCTACATTTACCTAATACGAATATTTATCGGTTCTACATTACACGCTTACACGCATCATCATAAAAAAAACAGCTCGAGTTCGTTTATTGCATTTGGTAGCATTAAATACAGAAGTACGATATCAAAGGGAATCTAGCGAAAATAAAGGAAATAAAAATATACGGTATTGTTATCTTTTTTTTCCCCAAGAAAACCTTTGAATTTTTCAAAGGTTTCATATTTTTTCCACAGTAATTGGTACTTGTATTTTTTATATAATTATGAAATTAACATGTAATTGAATTCCCTTAGTTTTCCGCAGAATAATATTTTTAACGCGAAATAATTTTATTTACTTTTTATTTTCCCTTTTTTTTAAATTTTCACTTTTTCTATTTTCGTTGCACTGTAAAAACTTAAAAATTAATTTTGGTATGATAAAGTGGTGGTCGTTATGTTCTCTCTTCTTTTATACTATTGCTTTTTTTAAAAACAAGACACAATTTCATTTATTAAACGATTTTTAAAACTTTTCTTGAATGCCATCTCATTTACATTTTTAGTAAAAAACTTTTTTTACAAAAAAATATCTATTTATAATAAATTTATCTCGTTTATATGTGAACTTTAAACTAAATGAAATTTGTTATATACATACTCGTATGTACATTGTACATTGAGTAAATTGAATATTTTTATTATTAAAGAAATTCATTGTCTTTAAAAATCATTTCTGCGCATTTTGCTCTACTAGAATATGACAAAAAATCTAAATGGCTGAAAGAAAATGCCGTTCATTTAACACTATTTTCCAGGTTCACTCCATACGAATGGCAAAATCCTCATCCTTGTAACCCGAACCCGGATCATTTAGAAAACCAATTTACTTTGTTCAACTGTATGTGGTTTGCAATTGGCTCACTTATGCAACAAGGATGTGATTTTTTACCAAAGTAAGCAAAACTGTTAGAAAGCATGTTAGTAAAAGCTGTTCGTTGTGGTTGCAGGTTCAGTCCGTACGAATGGGACAACCCGCATCCATGCAACAGCGATCCAGATGTCCTGGAGAATCAGTTCACACTGTTAAATTCTCTATGGTTCACAATTGGATCACTTATGCAGCAAGGCTCCGATATAGCACCAAAGTAAGTGCCTTTCATTTTCGTGTTTAATCATTTTTCAAATAATCGCACAACTTTTGCTTTTGGTACCATGTCTCAGTCTTGCTGTATTCACTTCCTATTAAGTACATTCAAACACTTTAACTCACAAGAGATCACTCTTTGAACATAAATTAAATCAACATATTTGCATAATTCTTAAATAATTATAAATCTTTTAATTACATGTATTTTACTAGATTCCATCAGTTATTAATAAAATTACACTAGATTTTATTGATCATAAATGTGTAACTTTGTAAGTTTTATTAATTGTTAATTTTTTATTGAAATAAACACGATCTTATATTACACGGAAAAATGATTTTATTGCTGTTGTAATTTGTTTTAAATGACACTATAAATTTTTACTACGAGTATTTTATTAACCAATTTTTACACTGTTGTTAATTCATATTAAATTAGAAAGGAAAAATTATACAAATTTTTATGATTTTGACTCTCCATTCCAACTTAAATATGAATATATAAGCGGATCCGGAATTATTGTGGTTAATTTTGTTGAAATATAGTAACGAGTTTAAGAGTAATTTGCTTTTAATTGATTATTTATGTAGCTTTATTAAATTTTCTTAGAAAAGTCACGGAATAATTTCAAAACCAAATTAAAATATATAATACAACACAAATAACAAATGAACTAATTATAATTTCACGCGAGCTTTAACAGTCCTTAGTGGTAAATTTTCAACCCTAAAACGTTGCCTAGGGCATAAAAATTATTAATGAGGGTATATTTTAGGACACGTGTATGGAAACGGGTATTCATGCAAGTATTGTACGTACATAGTAATAAATTACTTTTTTAAAATATTTTAAACTTTTATTTGGACAAGAAAAATTGGTAAATAAATTATGAATTTTGGTTATTTGAATAAATTATTTTGAGAGTATAATCTTATTACAGTAAATTTATAAACATGATGTTGCTCCAGGTAGTAGAAAAACTGTAAGAAACCGTTAAATCATTTATTGTGCGCTCCACATGTATTTTTTTATATTTCACTAGACTATAATATTTACTCTAGTGTATCTATTGCAGCGATATAGTTCCTTAGGGATGATTCTTACGAGTTAGTAGCTCTAGTTTTATTTATAAGGTAAAAGTAATTTGAGAGAAATCTTATATATTATGAATGAGTCTACTACATTTATTCAATATACCTATATAGTAAAAGAAAAGACGATAAAAGAAAAGAATATCAAGACCCTAATAGGTGTTTGTTTTAAAATATAGGTAGTTATGTAGCACATAATACTGTAAACAGGAAATCCACTACAGTAAAATTGTATTAAAGAGAATATAGCAAAAAAAATATGGTGTGAATTTTCCATTGTATGTATTTCTATCTAACAATGTTTTCCTTTTTCCGTTTACAGAGCCGTTTCCACCCGAATGGTAGCTGGAATGTGGTGGTTTTTTACTTTAATAATGATATCTTCTTACACAGCCAACTTGGCAGCCTTTCTTACTGTTGAACGAATGGATTCTCCAATAGAAAGTGCTGACGATTTGGCAAAACAAACAAAAATTAAATATGGAGCACTTAGAGGAGGATCAACGGCGGCATTCTTTAGGGTAAAAATCTTTCCTCAACTCTTCTCTATAATAATAAAAAACAAAAAAAATGATATACGATATAATAGACACAAAAGCCAATCCACCCACAACCATAATATTCATATAATAAAAAAGAAATCTACAGAATTTGGTTGGCTATATAAAAAGAAAAGTTGATAATATTATTTAAATGATATTTTCTTTGATACATATACACAGGACTCTAATTTCTCCACATATCAACGAATGTGGGCCTTCATGGAATCTCAAAGACCATCGGTTTTTACGAGCAGTAACATTGAAGGAGTCGAACAGGTCGTCAAAGGAAAAGGAAGTTATGCATTTCTTATGGAATCAACATCAATCGAATACGTCATCGAACGAAATTGTGAACTTACACAAGTTGGTGGTATGTTAGATTCAAAGGGATATGGAATCGCAATGCCACCCAGTAAGATAATATGTATAGCTTTATGTGTTTGTTTATCTTTTTCCTTTTACTTTATTTTAAGTAGTACGTGAATTTTCTATCAACGTATTCGTATATTGAAACCACTTTAATATTAGTGAGTTTCACATAATGTTCTTAAAAGTATATTACAAATATACGTATTATATATAACATTTTTCCGTCATCCTTTGTAAGATTCCATGTTAAACATGTATTCATCATTAATCTTCGCTACAGCAAAAGTTTTCCTGTGAAATAAATCGAGAACACCATCGATCCCTATAGAGACATTAAGTTCTCACTATAAATTTTCGTTAAATAAAATTGTTTTTATAACATCAATCTTTATATATCGCAATATTCATACATTGTTTATTTCGAAATAAAATTTAACACGTACATTATCTGCACATTTTCATGATGGGAAACGATTTGTCAGTGTTTTGCTTTTATGAATTTAATATAAATAATAGCCCACAATTAAACAAAACGTAAAATAAACTTGAATTCATTAAGCGTAATATACCAACGTATTTTTAATTTGATCCAATAAAATTCCAGATTCCCCATTTAGAACAGCAATTAGTGGAGCTATTTTAAAACTTCAAGAGGAAGGCAAATTGCATATACTGAAAACGAGATGGTGGAAAGAAAAACGAGGTGGAGGAGCTTGCAGAGTAAGTAAATTTTTACTACTCTAAATTTTAGCTGATTAAAAATTAACTTTCCATCAACTAACAACCAACCAATTTATTTCGGAATAAAAACAAAAAGTGAGCCGCTATTCTTATAAGACTAAATCTAAAACATTTTTGTAATGTTATATTTTTTAATATGTACATATTTTTCTATTAATAAAAATGTTAATAAATTGTAATCTTTTACGCCTATTCAAAACTATTGAAATACGCTTTACTATACTTGAAATAAACTGAAAAAAGTTTTTGCATAATTTGGAAAAATTTTCAACTTTCTAGCAAAAACTTTTTTACTACGTTTCATTTTCTAAGGAATATTATTCCATATTAAATTATTCAAGTGATTTTATTAACTTAGCCTAGTATAAGTACATCCATCATTTCAAATTAGAATAAATGGAAAGTCAATTTTTCTAAGTCATTGCTCCTTAGGCAACATATCAAATATATTGACATTTTTGCTATTATCTTTAGATATTGTTATTCATAAAAAAGATAAAAAAAAAATAGATTAAAAGCCAGACAAATTTTAATGTCTCTTAAAATACAATTTGATATCTTGAAATTGTCTTTTTTTAAATAGATATGCGGAATATTTTACGTAATTTAAAATAACAGGAACAATAAAAAATAAAACAAAATGAATTTGCAGCCTTCATTTCAGGAAACGCAAATTTTTTTCAGACATGTCTAGTTTTATTTTATCAAATCAACAAAAGCGGCTTTATTTTGTGCCTTTGTAAATATAGTACAAACATAGCATGAATATTGTTCATGTTATTTACAGGATGAAACAACAAAAACGAGCAGTACAGCAAATGAACTGGGATTGGCAAATGTTGGTGGTGTGTTTGTGGTGCTAATGGGTGGCATGGGGGTCGCTTGTGTTATAGCCGTTTGTGAATTTGTTTGGAAATCAAGAAAAGTAGCCGTGGAAGAACGGGTGAGCAGTATTCTACACGACACGTAGCTATAAGAGATATTTTAGATTGTAGGTTTTTCAACATACATATATTTAATGATTATTCGTATTTATACGAATTAATTAAATATAAAGGTATATATTGTCAATTAACTATTACATAGGTTGTTTCCTAGTTGTGGAATATATAAGAACACTCATTTAATCAATGAAATTATAATTAACATACATATGTAATTCCCATTTGTTGTTCATATATAGTCTCAAATAAAGACATTCCTGTTGAAATTTTTTTTATAATATATTTAAAAAAATTAATTTAAAAATTATTAAACGAAAATAGTAATTATAATAAAATATAAAAAATTTTTAATTAACTTATTGGCGAATGCGACGGTATAAAGTTTCAAGTTAAATATTTGCGGATTGGAAAGTATGAAAACGAAAATGCTTTACACCTACATAATAATTTTCCCTATGAGATGAATTCGTTGTAAAAATGACTTGTGTCTGGAAACCACGTTTTTTGTTGAAAAATAATTGTATATATACATAAAACTTTACGATGAAATTTCCAAATTAAATTTCACAATCCGGAAACATCCTGTTTATTAAAATGATACTAAAGACTTTTATTGATAATATATACTTTCGTAAGACACAATTTAATATTTCTGAAGTACTCGTTTATTTATACGTATACATCTCATTTCACTTGATTTTACATACATACACTAAACCTGAAAAGGAATGGCTCAATTTAATAAGACAATTGTACATAAATAGTATTTATATTTTAATAAATTGTTATATGAACATAGTTTATGTTAATAATTTAGAATATATATGAATTAAATAGATAGGTTTCGTGAATAATAATCATCTTATAAAAAAAAATAAATACGAGTAAATCCTAATTATTATAGACTGTAAATATAGTGAAAGCGAGCTTTTATCATATAAACAATTCTTATTCATTGCAAAAATATATTAAAGTAAAATATAATTATAACGAATTTATAGACAATATCAATGGCAAAAGGGAAATCAAGTTGACGCAATCAGAATTTTATACGAAAAACTATTATTAATTGTTGGTAGTTACTTAAGTAACTTTTTTCTGTCAACATATTGTACTAATTGTATAAATTAGGCTACATGTATGCAAAATTGGATAAAGTATACTATCTAAGTTTATTTTGTAACTGTTTCTGCTTGCTTTTGTATTTTGGAAAAGTAGGAGGTAAGTACAAACCATTTGTGTATTACAATGGTATTGAAAAAGTACAATTCTACAGTGGAAAAATAATTATTGTGTCTTTAAATTGCAATTCCAGTCATCATTGTGTGCTGAAATGGCATCAGAACTGCGATTTGCTCTTCGCTGTCAAGGTTCAACGAAACCCCTTCGTAAGAAGGGTCGCTCTTCGAGTACACCGGGTGTTGATGATGGCCGATTTCACCCGCCCGGTTCATATACGTCCTATGGCTTTGTCAGCAAAGAGCCGCTTAATTAAATTAATACTATGATATATTTATATGTAATTGTGTACAATTCGTTTGCCGCAATTTACATTGTTGCTGATACACAATACCCTAATAATATTCATTTCGAAATCAAGAAGTTCATATTATATTGATAAATTCCGGCATATCCATATCTTATTTAATATATATTATAATTGTTGTACCATCAATGAATCATGCCAGTTCTTTTCATCTTTACAAAAATGTTGTAGGCGATTATTTTTTTATTTTGGGACCAAATGTTGTTATTGATTCCTAAATATGTCATAGTATTGGAAAAGGATATAAAATTAGATTATATTTTTGAATTATTTTTTAAAGACATAAACTATATCAAACTGCCAATTGTGTCAAATTTTCTCGTATAAATTTAAAAAGAATTTTAAATCAAATACAACAAATTTTAACAAAATGTTTTATCAACAAAAACCCCCTTTGAATTAATTGCACAATTTTGTAAATAAAATTAAAGAGAATGGAACAAAGAGTCTTAGAAAACCAGTGGCGGCTTCTCAGGTGAGGCAGATGAGGCAGTGCCTCACCAGTGCCTCAGCCTCAATTATGTATAAATACAAATTCTACAAATACATAATATGAGTATAAAATGATGCTTTATTTTTTTTAAACTTTTTTAAATGGTAAATGGTGCAAATTCGCTTTGCCGTATGAAATCTTTATTTTTTCAAAAAGCGCGCGCTATCGTGACTAGGTCCGTTTGAACACATTTAAAATTGCAACTGAGTAAAACCAATTCTCTCACTGTATCAACTAATTCGTTCACGTCAGCATGTAAGAAAATGTTCTTTGAGGCAAGCCTCTAAAGGCAAAGTTCAATGCGTAAAACAAGAACAGAACATTACATTTTCAGGCTACGTGATGCTCGTTTACTTGAGACTTTATTTATTTTCGGTCACTCCAGTGTGATAGAAAGAGATCGCTTTGAGGCATGCCTCTAGACTAACGTCTAGCCCCTGAACGATCGCAAATCATACCCGCCAATTAAATTGAGTTTGTTGTGTTGAGACATGGCTTCGCGTAAACGCGAAGCCATATCTCACACTTTTATTTAAAAAAAATAACCTACTAACCTAATCTAATCTAACCTAACCTATGCTAACCAGTGTAAATATTTTCTTTATTTAAAGAAGGAAAATGTTTATATTCCAGAAAAAAAAAAAAAAGGACAACCATGGGACGCGAACCACGGTCTGTAGCATGTACGACATACGCTTCTGTCACTACGCTATTACGACTTTAACATGTTTTGTGTTGATACATATATATTAGTACTTTAGTTGTATCATGCACATGCGCATTCACAAGTTTTATTTAATTGGTAGGTATGAATTGCGATCGTTCAGGGGCTAGACGCTT
>SSSI01006313.1:0-21988 GCA_004796505.1 Oryzaephilus surinamensis
CATACTTTTAATTTTATTGGGTTTAATAATTTTTAACACTTCTTTCATTAATTTAACTCTATCGTTTACATAATAACCTAATTCGTGTTCACTGTCCTCATCTGAATCAGAATTATTAATGAGTTTTATGAGTTTCTTTTCTTTTTTCAAAGAATGTTTCTTGCTCTTCGTATTTTGCATTTTGTTTAACAAAACATAACCACAAAAAAATGAAGATGTCTACACGGGTAATTTACTTACAAATACCGGTTGGTGCCGTATTTTAAATTTGAAAAAAAATATTTTACAATTATTAAAAATGCTACTTATTATATACATTATACTTTATTAATAAATCAAATTATTCACATAAAATAAAATAATTATGTATATCTTGTTAAGATGATAAAAATACACATCTACAGATAACTTGAACGTAAATGGGTATGTTTTTTAAATTAAGAGGTGATTAGGTATATTTGGGTTAACTAAAAAACCCCTTAATTTTTTCGGTACAATGAATTTTTTCGGTAAAAAAATGAATTGAATTGAATTAAAAATTAGTTTTGGCGCGTACTCTTCAAAATCTTCAAACTGACACTAGCGCCACAGCAAGTTTGTAACAGAGAAATGTTTAACAAATGCCTAACAGATGGCAAAGGCAGTATTTTTCTCTATAGAACTATAGTTCTCTATTTTCTTCCATATTCAATAAAAACAAATATGTCTGACATGAAAGAAGAAAGTGAAACGCAGAAACAATTTCCATCGATATATACATAGTAAAAGTCGATTTTGTGTATCAGTATATTGAAATTAACAAAAATTATTAATGTACAATTGATTTTTTAAAAGAACAAAATGGGTGATGCAGAAGTACGTACAGTTGAACATTCAATACCAATCGATATACTCAATGACCTTTTAACGTAAGTTTGGCGAATTGTATAATCATTTAATGATTATTTTAATGTTTTTTTGTTTGTAGGCGTTTTCTTATATTCGTGCCAGAATCAGCAAAAAAGGATTTGATACGTATATGCTTTCAAATTGAATTGGCACATTGGTTTTATTTGGATTTTTATGTTAGTAATGATACAAATTTGAAAGCTTGCAGTATTTACGAATTTGCTGCTCACGTATTTCAAGTTGGTGTTATTAAACGCATTTAAATTAAATATGAAATGATTTACTTTTTGTATTTTGTAGCATATACCGTTTTTAAAGAGCGAAAGCCATAAATTGGATAAAATTTTGACCGAATGGAAAGAATACAAACAAAGTGTACCAACTTATGGGGCCATAATATTATCTGAGGGCATGACACACGTATTATTGGTCCAGAGCTATTGGGCTAAATCGTCTTGGGGTTTTCCAAAAGGCAAAGTCAACGAAGAAGAGGATCCAGCCCATTGTGCTGTTCGGGAAGTTTTAGAAGAAACTGGTTTCGATATATCACCATATTTAGATCCAAACGAATATTTAGAATCAACAATAAACGATCAATTAGTACGTTTATACATTATCAAAAATATACCAATGGGTACGAAATTTCATCCTAAAACTCGTTGTGAAATTAAATCCTGTTCATGGTTTGCAATACACGATTTACCAAACAATAAAAAAGATTCAACACCAAAACTGAAAATCGGTGTTAGTCCGAATGCATTTTTTATGGTATTGCCATTTGTAAAGCGCATTAAACAAATATGTTACAATTATGGTAACAACAATACGGTTAAACGTAATCGTCACAAATCGGCCAGTATTAGTGAAGGTGATTATCATCAAATGATGAAAAATTCAACTACAAAAACATCAAAATCTGTTAATAAAATTGATACAAAACGTATTGAAAAGAAAACAAACACTAAAAGGCAACTGTTTAATGATGATAATTTCGAATTCTGTGCACCATCATGGCTGAATTTTAAATTCGATAAAACTGCCATCATGGAATGTATGCCATAAAATATGAAATTTTAAAAATTATGACACTATTACATATATTTTTATTAATTTGATAATCAAATCTGATTTTTTTCTTATACATACTCGCTAATGCATGATATTTAATAAAAAGTCCTTTTTTGAAATATGTTAAAAATTAAAAGGACTATAAATTTATTAAAAAAATTATTAATTGTATTTGTTACAATTTTAGCGAGTTTCTCATAGGTGGTTATTTGCAAAATGTATTTTGCTTTTTCCTCTCATCATCATATATGTATTTATTATTACATGTGAAAATAAATTTATTTTATGAGCATAATTCGGCTTTTAACTATTGAACAAAACTAGCTTCTAACAATTTCCAGGATTATTTGTACTTTAGTTTTATAAATGTGTTTTTTATTGAAAATGAAAGTCCTTCAAGTTAATCTGAATAATTCCGAATAATCATTTATTCAAAGTTTGATGTTTGGTGTGTTGCCTGAACATTCTAGCATACTCCGAATGGATCTATACTGGGACTGGAAGTAAACGTGGCACGAAGAGTAATATTTACGTTCCAACTTCGAAGTTCGAGGCACATTTTATTATGCAGTCAGTTTGTGTATGTGGTGTGTTGTAGTTGTTTTTCGTGTGTATGTTTTTTAGTGTACATATTATATATATATATAGAAATGGCTGCTTCTTTAACCCCAGAACAGGAGAATGTAAGCATATATAGTCCCTAAACTAATTTATTTCAATTAAATACGATTATTTTGAACGATTTAATGGTCACTGACTTGGCCCCCAAACATTATAGCTTTAATCCAGACAAGAAAACAATCGTATTTTTTTACCAAAGCAATTTTAATAGATTGTTATCGTTTTATTTATGTCTGATAATTTTATAAATAAAAAAATTCATTCATAATTGATTATCGATTGCATTTACAATAAAATACTATCGAAATTAATAAATAATAAGGTCATCAACCTATTATAATAATTTCTTTTGAAACAGAAATGTGCCAATGCTAAGGAGTAAATTTTTTTAAGAAAAACCATTAAAGGAAACTGTAAACCAATGGGTTTTTTAAAAAAATTTGACTGACTCATGAAATAATACACCTTTTTTTGTATTGTTTATAACATTACGTAATTTCTAAAAATTTGTTAAGGCGTTTTCCGGACATGTAACTCATTAAAATTAAACACTTTTCCAAAAAACACAACATTGTATCGGAATTTGCGAGGGAATTTACTAAGTGAAAGTTTTCCGCACTAATAGTGCCGTTTTTATAAGTTCATGGTCGATAGAATTTCCGTGGAATTAATTTGAAACTACTAATTTGTAATTTGTGATTTTGATGCAAATTTTTTAAATATAAAGGGGAAATAAATTTATTCTATTTTAAAATAGTGAAAGTAAAACAATACTGGAAAATGAAACAAATTCCCTCGTAATTATTTTGATCTAGTTCTAGATTTTCTGTGAGAATAATTAAATACATGTATTTAATTCTAGAAACAAAAACATTATTGTTTCTTGTTAATGATTACAACAGTGATAATTTTGTAATTAATACTTTCTACGATTCAATTAATTAACAATTTTAAAAATTGCATTTAAAAGTTTTTCTGACGTCAGAAATTTCAGACTAATTTTAAAGCCGAAAAATTGGTAATAATCTTTCTATAATTAAAGTTTTCTTAATGTGTGGCTTGTTTTTCAGTTTTATGACTGTTTATTTTTCTAGTAATGTAATAACGACACAAATAGACAGTTTCCTGTTAGACTGTGGATCAACTTCCGTTTTAATCAGTTTCTTCATCATATATTTTAACACCTTTTTCGATGCCAAAAATTAAAAAAAAATTAATTGTCAATTAATTTCCTGTAAATTTTTCATCACTATATTAATTTCAAATTTATTCACCGCTATATTTTAGTAACGGTGTTAGTTTTATTCAAAAATAATATAAAACTGTATTTTCTTTTTAAAATTATACTTACACAAATAATTGGAACCTCAATGTGTACACATAATAAAATCTAATCTAATTTCCCGTTTTACATTTTGTAACTGTAACACCAACAATTCACAATATATATGTTGTTTTAATTGTTTAAATGTATGAATATGGAAAAGTTTATTCAAATTCAGCACATGTGCATTTTTTAGTTTAAATACAGTCATTGTTACGTGATTAATAATACAGGATGTGTGTTTAATAACTTAATTTTTTTTGTGTGAACGACTAAAACGTTTATCGGAAAAATTAGGGCCAGTTGTTTATTGAATTAATTTTTGGTATAATAAATTTTTCCATCATAAAATTGTTTTAAATAAGAAAACTAAATTTGGTTTCTATTTTTCAGGCAACAAAGGAATTCATTGAGAAAGTGAATGCAAAATATCGTTGGAAATTGGGACCAGTTGCATGGTCAACAGCTGTACGTTTTTTATATGCCAGAAAATTCGATGTGACCAGAGCTTTGATATTATTTGAACAACATGAATTAACGAGACAACGAGAAGGCCTAAACCGTTTCGATCCATTTAAAGAACCATTACAATCCGAATTACATACAGGGAAATTTACAATTTTGGTAAATTTTCGCACTTCTTTTATTTTTTTTTTGTTTTTTGGTTCGATGTGATTTTTGTAGCCTAAACGAGATGCCACCGAAGCTGCCATAGCTGTGTTCACTGCCCACAAACACATACCAGCCCACAGTACCCATCAAACAACTCTACAGGGTGTTGTTTATCAATTGGATGTTGCATTACAAAGCCATCAAACACAAAAGGCTGGCATCGTCTTCATATATGATATGTCCAATTCGAAATATTCGAATTTCGATTATGAATTATCGCAAAAAATTCTAACATTGTTGAAAGTAAGTCGAAATTTTCAATCAGAAATTTCCGTTCGAAGTTGTAATGCCAAATTTTTACAAAAAAATAGTATACTTAAAATTAAGGTGGAAAATGATGTAAAAAAATTTCGTGTGTCCGCGCGTTACGGTCCCCCCATTAAAGAAATTGATGATTGGAAGGCCCCCAACAATGTATGAACGCGTATTTTATTATTATTATTCACTTTGGTATGTGTGTACTGGTTTCAGTTCATAATACTAGTGTCTATAATTGAGTAGTAGTGACTAGTTTTTTTTTTCTATAGACCTAAACCGATGTTGTGTAATTCAAGTAGTAAAGTTTTCACATTATAATGTTTTCAAAAGTAAATTTTATCGCCTTAAGCCACAACAACGTACAAATTGAAGAATGAACCCGGATTTTAATATAAATTTAATGGATAACTTAATAATTCTACAACAAATCTGTGAGTTACAAATTTGAATTAACAAAAAAAAATAACGAAAAAAATGAAAGTTTATTATTACGTAAAAAATTCCCACAAATATACGAAAAAAAATTTATTATCATTTTTTCACACATTAAACATCAAGCCCAAGGTTAGTAAGTTAATTATACATATATATGTTTTTTTGTTAATTAATTAATAGTATGTAAATCAACCCTTTGAAAATGTTTTTGGCGCCATAGTAGAAACAGGAGTTTGTTGTGTTATTTTTTTTTCGGGTGATGCAAAAGATGGTTCCTGTTTGCCGAAATGGGCCTGTAGTAATGTAAGCGCATGTGTAGTATATGCGGCGTCGCGACGCTCTCTCCCATCCATACCGGACATCGATTTAGTCACTTTATAAAATTATACGAAAATACAACATCTTTATATTATACACTATTATTATTATTATTATAAAAAGGGGAATTAATTTTGGGATCCTGTTGCTTTACGAAATAATTTTATCGATATTTATATTAAATATAATTTGGATATCAGGAATTTTATTAAAATTTGCGTGTACTTTTGTGTGAAAATTTATTTTTTGCGTGCGTATAAAAATAAGAAAATCTAGGTGAGTTTGTGTCGTCTTTTTTTACAACAAAAAAAAAATGAAACTATTAAATATTATTATTATATAATTGTTGAACTTGGAGGATTTTCCATGGAATTATGCGTTTTGATGAATCATTATTGTGTGCATACAATTATAATTTTTTTTTGTTTTAAATGAAAAGATTCTAGAACTGATTTTAGCTGAAAATAACTTTTTTCCTGCTTATTAAATTCTTACAGTTATAACATTCTTATGGAAAGATTGGAATAATAATTACTAAATGTCAAAAGTACATACATATATACAAATATATTATTCGTAATTATATGTATTATTAGTGCGTAGGCATTTGCTAAACACCATAAACGACAACTTGCTTAAATTAACAACAATTTTTTCGGTGTATTTTATTTTAAACAAAGAAAAATTTCAATATTTATTGCGCAATTTTGATGCATTTTTCAAAAACGGAAGCTTATAATTAATTACAATATTCTATATTACAACACCAAGGTTGAAAGTTCACCTAAATTTTTTTTATTAAACTTTGATTTGAATCTTCAACTAATTATAAGAATCATTCAAAGTGTAATATATTTATTAGTCATTTTTCCACACGTGTATAATAGTTAAATTGTCCTTGAAAATATGAAATATTTATTTATAATTCTTCAATCACAATAAATGTTATCTCATCCAGAACAATAACACTTATTGTTATCAGTAATACTTATAAAATATTAAGAAATCTTACAATGTAACTACAATTTAATTTTCTAACACGAAAAATCTACATGTAAACAATTTTTTTCCAATATTTCCAAGAAGAAAATTAATTTAATGAAAATTTAAAATCGTCAATTAATTATTGCATGTGTTTATATATACATAGTAAATTTGGCACGCAATTTATATTTAAAAATAAACGTTCACTTTTTCTAAGTAACTAATTAAAGTAAAATTATTCGTAAGAAATTTTTATTCTTATCAAAACCACAACCAGATGCAGATCTGTTGAACCAGTTTAGTATTTTTATATAGTTTTGCGAATGTATAAAAGTGCAGTTTAACAATAAAAAAGAACCCCCACAATACAGCCCCTAGTTTACGTTTTATTCCCACCTGGATGCAACAAATTCACCCTTACTTCAGTTGTGATCTTCTTAAAGTAAGGGTGAATACATACGATATATATACATGTAAAAATTTTTGCTATAATACGGTAAGCATATTATTGATCCACAAAATTTGCAAATGCAATTTAAACATTATATTCAGGTCAAATAATATTGCAATTTTCGTAATCAATTTACTATTTCCGGGTTTTAGTATTAGGAATTTCTAATTAAAGGGGAAATTGTCACATGAAATTCTTTCACGTTTTATTTCATATTATGTATGTAATTTAGAACAAATATTAAGAATTTTAATTTACATATTATGTTTATGGCATTTCCGTTTATTCGAAATAAAATTAACATTATCAAATCAATTTCTAATAAATGACTTATTATTGTCGGCCAATTTATTTTTTTATTATAAAACAAAAATAAAATCGATACTTAAACAAAGATGTGTTGCGAAACGTGTTGTTAATTTTTTTTTAGTTGGAAATCAAGGGTAGATAACTTACAATGACTGTCGGAAAAACCTTTCAAGATAACAAAACTTTTACAAAATAATTAATGTTATAATTTTTTTGTGTTTAAAATCGTTTCTAAAAATGGGAAGCTTTTAAATAGTTTATCATACAGTGTTCATTGACCTGTAATGAAATTGTATTTAAACTAGGAAAAAAATTTATCATGATATGGTAAAAAAAGGGTTGAAAAAATTCCACTTTTCAAAATACTGTTTGAAAAATTTACTGATTTCTTTAATCTGTAATTGACAACGATTATACAAGGACCATTTTAAACATATGTAATTTGTTTTTGTTTTACAGGGAGGTTATCCAGCAAAATTGAAGAAAGTATTAATAGTAACAGCCCCATTGTGGTTCAAAGCACCATTTAAAATTTTACGTTTATTTGTACGTGAAAAATTACGTGAACGTGTATACACTGTATCAGTGGCACAATTATTAAATCATATACCGAGGGAATCGCTTCCAAAACAGTTAGGAGGCTCCCTAGTCCTGGACCATAATGGTTGGCTGTCGCATTGTCTACTGTCAATGACCACCCGTCCAGAATCACCCCTAACTTACGGTAAAAAAATCAACACATCAAAAAAAATTGGTTGTTTAATTATTTTTTTCTTTTAGATGGCAAAACGCCATCCCCACAAAAACGTATCGGCACTCCAAATGAGATCGACATCTCCACATCCACCAATAACATAAATGTGGTGGTGGATAGTTGGGGTGAAGAAGGTATATTGAATCCACCGTCGAGTGCATCTAGTGGTTTTTCCGATGATGATAGTTTACATGGTGATGGGGCAGCATTAACAATGCCACAATTAGTTGATTATGTTAAAGATCGTGGAAAAAATGGCTTAATGGAAGAATATGCTGAAATACGTTCACGTCCACCAGATGGTTCATTTAATGTTGCTAAATTGAAGAATAATTTACCGAAAAATCGTTACACAGATGTATTGTGTTACGATCATAGTAGAGTGATACTATCGGAAATTGATAGTGATAAAGATAGTGATTATATACATGCGAATTTTGTTGATGGTTATAAACAGAAGAATGCCTTCATCAATACACAAGGTAAAATAATGTTATTTTGTTTTTGATTTATTAAAATTAAGCTTACATATGTGATAGGTCCGTTACCGAAAACGACGCCCGACTTTTGGCGTATGATTTGGGAACAACATACTCTTGTAATTGTAATGACAACAAGAGTTATGGAACGTGGCCGACCGAAATGCCATCAATATTGGGAAACAGATGTAGATAGTGAAGCAAATTATGGTCAATTTACAATAAAAACAACGTCAATAGAATCAAATTCCGATTATACAGTATCGACAATTAATTTAACAAATAACAAAGTAAGAAAAAATCAAATTTGAATCATTAATTCATCAACTAATTTAAAAATAATCATTTTTAGACAGAGGAAACTAGAGAAGTGTCACATTGGCAGTTTACTTCTTGGCCCGATTATGGTGTGCCACATTCAGCTAAAGCGACTTTAGAATTTTTAGAGCGTGTACGAAGGAAACAAGCTAGTATGGTGGTGGCTTTGGGTGATACATGGGCTGGACATCCAAGGGGGCCACCGATTGTCGTACATTGTAGTGCCGGAATTGGAAGAACAGGTAAGAAAACATAAAACAAAAAATAATACACTGTTTGGTGTCGGGTAATGATTTATTGTTTTTCTAGGCACTTTTTGCACATTGGACATCTGTATATCGCGTTTAGAAGATGTTGGTACAGTGGACATACGTGGTACAGTTGAAAGAATACGTTCGCAACGTGCATATTCAATACAAATGCCCGATCAGTATATATTCTGTCATTTAGCATTAATTGAATATGCATTAATGAAGGGACATTTACAAACTGCCGATTTGGCAGGTTTTGACCAGGGTGCCGAAGATGATTCTGATTAGATAGTATTTTTTTCTAATAAAAATAACTTGAATAATAACTTTTCTTAGCTTTATGTTTACAAAACAAGAAAAAAATTAATAAGAAAAAAATATTCCAAACTTGTACTACTACTAACAAACAAAAATATGTTTTTATTTATTATCTCATTATTTATTAAGTATTTTTGATCTGTTTTTAAATTCGTTTTTTTTTTTTAGTTCCTTAAAGAGTTTTAATTTATTTAATTGATTATTTCTTTCATATATATTTTGTATATATATATTAAATGGAAACAAAATTATTCTTGTTGGATTGTGTACGTGATTAGGTATTTGAATTGTGATTCAATTTTGATTAATTTAGTATTCATTTCTCTCAATTTATATATCGATTAATTAGGTACATATCTAAAAAATTAACACAGAAAGAGAGAGAAATATTAGTTTCTAAGAAGTTTTTATTTATCCCATTTAAAAAAGGAAAAAAACAGTATAAATGTTAACAGATTTTGTTATAATCTGTGCTTGTGGAACCTGAATATATTTTAAATAAATATATATTTGAAGACTGTCCAATTTAATAAAAAAAAAATGAAGAAGGAAATAATTATAAAATTAATATTAGTCGTTTTTAATGAATTTAAACCCCAATTTTTAGTTAAAAATGTTAAAAGTCCAAAAAAAGAAAATGTACCTTGTTTCTTTAATAAAATGAGAATGCTTTTTATTTCTTTAATTTCTTTAAATCCTGTTCAAATTATTGCGTATAACTGGTTGCCGGAATTGAATTCCGCGCAAAATGTAGGGGGCTATAAACGTGCTGCTCAGTATTGGAAAAGTGGGTGCCTGCGGTCAAAATATGGCCGACGATACGGACCAAAACCAGATAGTTAGAGGTGGTAATAGTGGATGTTGTACAATACAACAACAAACAACAAATCGTTACGATAATAATATGATGAAGGTGCCAAATGGACCTCGTGTTGTAACTATAAATAAAACGGAAACCGGGTTCGGTTTCAATGTACGTGGACAAGTTAGTGAAGGTGGCCAATTGAGAAGTATTAATGGGGAATTGTACGCCCCCTTGCAGCATGTTAGTGCCGTTTTGGATAGGGGTGCTGCCGAACAGGCCGGCATCAAAAAGGGTGATCGCATCCTAGAGGTGTACGTACCCCACATTTAAACGATTACATAAAATCTTGAAACTAAATAAACGCAATCATATTGATTTTTTTTGTGAAATTTTCACGAATTCATTAAAATTGCATTCAATAATATTTGTTTATTGAGTGAATGGATTGTTTAATTATTCAGTTTCACTAATTAACAATTTATGAAAAATTCACACATAATTATTTATGCAAAAATCTCTGCATTTTGTTGTTGCGTGCATATTACCCCCTAGAGAGAAAGGTTTTTTTAATATGAAATTTATGAAAATTATTGTTCCGCAACAAGGTGCATTGATGGCCGTTCAATATTACCACAAACTGGTATTACAAGAAATTATGCTTTTTTAACATTCTCTTGGGATTTTTTTATGTTACGTAAACTTCCCCTCTGTGACTGCTTTATACAAATAGATTTAATTTATTCCTGTTATATGTCTTGTTGGTTAATTAATATTTTCTAGTTATTGACGTCATTACATTAGATTTTTCTGTGTACATTATCTTTATAGGAATTTTATGTGGTATGTGCTTTGAAATTTATTTTATTACGGTGGGTGTTTCAATTGATTTTTTATATTACGAGTATGTATACACGATCCATAAATATTTATCTAAAAGGTGCTCAAGTTTATTTACCATTCTTAAACGAATATTTTTTTAGTTATTTTTGAAAATATTGTCCAGGGTTTTTAAGAACTGGGAATTGTTACAAATTTTAAAAAGTCCATAGCTATGGACTCATAATTCTGTTAAATGTAATATAATTAATAATTCCATTGTTAATTCAGTACAATAAATTTAATATAAAAATTTAAAAACATGATTAAATATGTAATCAATGTGAATAACCACAACACAAATAAATTTTTTCACTACATGTATGATACATCGTTTATTTAAAAATCAAAACTTAATTTGAAGTACATATTATGTAATTTTTCTCCAAGTCCTTCAATTTGTAATAATAAATAAAACATTCCAAATACTAATTGTTATTAATGATGAATTGATGATATATGTACTTAATAGATTTTCATTTATTCAAATCAAATAAAATGTTGCCCCTGACCCGACATAAAATTAATTTTTGTACAAATTACACCTTTTACCCAATTGAAAACTTGTGAATTCAGTGAAAGTAACATAATTTATATATAGCAGTTATCATTCAAATATTATCTTGTTTACTACAAATATATTCCAGATTTTTACAGTCTTATTATGCTTAGCTGTCATTTACAAGCAATTTTCAGGTAGAATTCACTTAATTACTTGCTAATTAAAAATTTTGTTCGTATTTTCTAGTAATGGAGTTAATGTTGAGGGTGCCACTCACAAACAAGTAGTCGATTTAATTAAATCTGGTGGAGATGTTCTTACATTAACAGTCATCTCTGTCACCCAACAGGTAAACAAATTGGAATTTAACTAAAAATTGTTTAATTTTTTATGTATGTATTTCAGGAGGCTGAAAGACTTGAACCATCCGATGATAATCAAGTGTATTACGATTACAGTGAAAAACGATCATTACCAATAAGTATACCCGATTATCATTACAATGAAAGAGGCGGCGAACGATATGTTGCATTTAACATTTATATGGCTGGCCGACATTTATGCTCGAGAAGATATAGGGAATTTGCAAAATTACACAATGATTTAAAAAAAGAATTCATGGGTAAACAGAAAAACGTGTTTCAATGTATAAAAATGTTATTATTTTGTTCCATCAGGGTTCACATTTCCTAAACTACCTGGTAAATGGCCATTTACATTAACTGAACAACAATTAGATGCACGTAGAAGAGGTTTAGAACAATATTTAGAACGCGTTTGTGCTGTACGTGTTATTGCTGAATCGGATATTATGCAAGAGTTCCTAACAGATCAAGATGATGATAATAATACTAGTCCAGTTGATTTAAAAGTACCAAAAATTCCAGTAAAATCATTTGTTTCGATGTGAAAAATTGTCGTTTTTTTAAGGTTTTACTACCCGATAGAAATGTTGTAACTGTTTCGTTACGTAAAAGCGCCAATGCAGATGAAGTTTATGATGCTGTCGTTAAAAAAATCGGCATCAATAAAAAAATATCGAAATATTTTTATTTATTTGAAATTGTCGAATATAATTTCGAAAGAAAATTACAACCAAACGAATATCCACACAATTTATATATACAAAATTATAGTACAGCAACGAGTACATGTTTGTGTATAAGAAAATGGTTGTTTTCCATTTCTAAAGAATTAACATTGATTTCCGATACACAAGCAACCTCTTACATCTTTTGGCAGGTAAAAATCTTCCGTTAGTGAATTGAAGTGTTTACATTCTTCTTGTTATTAAGGCTATCGATGAGGTGAACCGAGGATGTATACATGCTGGTGAAAGATTATATCAATTGAAAGCACTTCAAGACCAAACACGTGCTGGTGAATATTTGAAATTGGCTAGAGAATTACCGGGTTATGGTGAAATTGTATTTCCGCATTGTGCATGCGATTCACGCAAAGATGGACATGTTGTTGTGTCGATTGGTACGAATGGTATAAAATTGCATGCGTGTAGAGAAGATGGTACACTTGAAAGTCAAGTGGTTGTACTACAATGGGACAATGTTAGACAATGGGAGGTGGATGAAGAAGGGATGGCGTTTTGTTTGAAATATAATCGACAAGATAAAACGCCAAGATGGCTGAAGATTTTTACACCCTATGTAAGCAATTGATTTGACTACAAATTTGTTGACGACTCTTGTTTTTTTGTTTTGTAAACTTTATCAGACAAAAATGTTTTTTGAGGAAGTGAAAGAGTTGTCAAGGTTTTGGAATTATTTTTAAAACAAGGTCGTATTGTTTTTTTCCAGTACCTTTATTTAATGGACTGTTTCGATCGAATTATAGAAGAAAGTAAATGGTTAGATACTGGCGAATGATTTACTTTATACTCTCTCTAGGAACAAAACTATATAATTTAAAAATGAAATGGAAATATACTACTAATAAAACTTATTTCTATTTGTTTTTTATACTGTTGTACAAGTTCTGAACTTGTTGTGTATTTTTTTATACTACTGTAATATGTGATATGTAAATTTAAATTATTATTTTTTTATTTGTTGTCTTTTACTTTAAAAAGGAATTCAAAACAAATGTTTTACTATAAATATAATTGTTAAAATTTAAGAGAAAATTTAGCACAAAAATTATTAGAACAAAGTTCATCATTATTGTATATGTGATAGAGATTATTGTTTAGAAATATATATATCTAAATATATAATTGTAAATTATTCATCTTAAATGCACCGAACTATAAATAGTTGCAAAAATTAACTCTTTTTCCACACTGCCAATTTTATTTGAACTTCCCCATTTTTATTTAAATAAAAAAGATGTATAAAAAATTTAAATGTATATAATAGAATGTAGCTCAATAATTATTATTTTTTTCTGTTTTATTTTAAATATATATAAAATAAATCAAATTAATAATGAATAGAAAAATAATATATCAAATATTAATATTAAAAAAATTGATATATAGACTATTACTTATGTTAAAAATAATTACTATTATGTTGTATTTATGAATAAATTTTTATTGTTAGCAAAAAAATAAACTGATATTTGGCTGTTATATGCACTGAATTCTAAAAAAAAATAATACATAATGGAAAATATTAAACTTATCTTTTTATTTGTTAAATAAAGCCGGATTTTTCCTTCCAAAAATCAAAATTGTCCAGTACAATATGGTAAAAATTAAAAATAATAGGGGGAAAACAATTCTTGATGTTCTATCGATTTCCTTCCATAAAATTTTCTCTTTTCCAGTTTCCTACAATCAAATCAAACTAACAATTTACAAAAAACCTACATTTTTGTCTCACAGTTTTCCAATACAACTTTATACGTGATTTATTAACATTTTTATACAAATTATAAGTTTTTTTCCACGGTGTTTCCATAGCTAGGTCGCGTTCTTTCCTTTTCAAGTCCTGATATTTACCATCAAGCACTTTAACAATCACAAATTCACCTAAAGTTGCAAAAACAGACAACATACAACCGGCCATCCACAAATCCAATGCTTTAATGTACGCCACAGCCGGAATATCCGATCTTAAGCCGGTGAACATCGTTACAAGAGTCAGAAGACATGTTACCAACAATGTGACACGTCCCGGGATGGCATCCAAACCCAACCAGAAGCTCAACCATGATAAAATCACCACCAGCAATGATGGCGTAAACGTTTGAATTAAATGATGACCAATTTGACGCTCAAATTTAAAATAAACAACTAATCTACTAAAATTTCCATTCTTTTCGATTGTATAGACGTATTTCTGGTCTAATTCAAGTGGAAGAATATTGTATTGAAGAAGTTTTAATTCAGGATCCACTGTAACACCTTGACCGGACCATTTGAGTAACATTTTTTTGTTATTGTAAGAAACTAGAAGAAAAAATGGAATTTTTATTGTTTTTTTGTTTTAAATACGTACAGCTTTCGATGCTGATTGGACAAATTTGCGTATCCATAGGATAATGCTGGAATTCCATTTGGCAAGCAACGATTGCATGCATTCTTGCAGCATACCGTATGGTTTTGTTACGATATAACGTAACTGAAGAGAATTTATGTGTTAATGTGGCAATTTCAACTACTTTTGAATTTAAAAAATACAAATCCGGTTGCCATAAATTTTCGAAATAATTTGATGGTAACGTTATTGAATCATCACCGTATTCAAACATTTCCTCTGGAATTTTTATACGTGCATCTGTCCATTCTTGTTTCAAAAACATATCCATACTGGAATTATACAAGAGATCAAAAACGATTAAATCGTTTTTTAATTGAATTAATTACCGGAAATCCATGTCTTCAACATTAATTGAATTTATATCAACTACACGCATTCCGAAAATAATTTCAATAGGGACACCACGTAACGTGGGCGGACGAACTTCTAAAAGACTATTAATTTAACATATTTTAGTGGTTTTTTAGTTTCTTACCTTTTAAATATGAATCAGGAATGATTTTCTTGGTTTTATTGGAAAATTGCCTGGGTAGTAACGCATTTACGGACACAAAATAACTTAAAAATTATAATTGAAAAGAGCGTAATTTTTGAATTCAAAAATACTTACAAAATAAGTAAAAATCTGCACAACATATTTTAGCAATAATAAATTATCACAAGTTTATGACGAATTTTTTTCATTTCGAAACCGTCAATTTATTGGTTAAACATCATTTCCTCATTTTTGAGACTCTAATTACTATCTATTATCCAATTTTCAAATAAAGAACACGTAAAAAAACTATATTTACATTTTTATTTATTTAAAATATTATCTTAATACAGGTTGTTTTTTTCTAAATAATTGATAGATTTACTAATACAGTCGTTTTAAAAAGCTTCTCAAAGTTCCTGGATTATTACAATCGGGCGTTAATTGTCCATTACTTGTAATACAAGCGTCGCCACAGGCCCGTCCCTGAAAATACGGCCCAAACATTTGCTTGCATTGCACACAGTTCCTGAAAATGTGGGAAAAATCTAGTTATTAATTAGTGACACAAAAATACGTCAATGAAATCTGAATTGCGACCAGAAGCTCCAATTTTCATCCCTCAAACTAGTTCACCCTCAACGCCACAATGCTCGCGTTATTCGCGACGTTCAGTGCGCTTCGAGGGTGGTAATAATTGTTCGACAGCAAGCCCTCGTCCGATTTTGGGGGCGAAATTAACGCCCAGACCAATAATGGGCCGAAGAGAGTCAGAAAATGTTCAACAAAAATGTTAATTTTTTTTGTTAAATTTTACTTACGTTATGCAAACGGCTATTGAAGCTGTTGAATAAGAATTATTCCATCCACATGTTAAAATTATACAAAAATATACAAGAAATAAACGCTAAAAAAATTTAATTCAAGGTACAGTTTTTTAAAAAAATTAATTTCTTACCATAATGTTTTTCGTTTCAGATTGTTCTGTGAAATAATAACAAGTCTAGCCCTTGTGGTGGTTTTATATTGTCGCCACCCCCGTGCACACAGCCACTAGTGGCTTCATTATTTATTGCGGACACAAGTTGTTATTGAAATCCATTTTGTGGGGGTGAAAATATATATATTTTCCAGTGAAAAAACGCGCGACTTCAACAATTCTAAGGGCTTCTCTTTCATAACTTTCTTGTGGTAAATAAATATACGATTTCTTTATTATATATTTAATTGTTGACGTTAAAAATGGGGTTGGTGCAAAAAATTCATTAACAAACATATTATTATAATTACAACACGTACAAATATTATAACTAGGTTTCTAGTACAAATTTGTACGTAATAAAATATTCATAAAATAAGTTGTTTTAGTTTTATTTTAAATAATTTACACTACAATCACAGGCATAAATAATCAAAATTGTTCATAATTTTAATTCATAATATAAAAAGCGCTTTTTTAAATGTTGGATTTCTTATTAATCGAATTTGCTTAAAAATGGTGCTATAGATGTAATATCTTCACAATCGGGTACAATTTTTCCTTTGAATTTAACACAAGCATCAGCACACAATTGGCCTTCGAAATAAGGGCCAAACATTTTCTTACATTGTGCACAATTTCGAATACAAACGCCTATAAATTTGTCTTAAATGAAATAAGAGTATTTGAATAATTAAGGAATATTCGACTTACCTAAAGGATTTGCGTCTGTTTGTAATAAAATTGTTGAAATTGTTATGAATATTATTAAAGTTGTACGGAAAACCATTTTTATATGTCCGAAAGACTGAAATTGTGTGCTAACAATTAAAAACTGACCAGATCAAGCCTTGTTTTATTGCAAATAAAATGCTACTACTACTTCCACATTTCATAATAAAATTAATTAAACGATGGTATTTTTTTCGTATTAGACAAGTTGGTACAGTGAAGGACAAGTGTAAAAAAGAGACCCGGATCTCTGAAAGAGATTATTCTTGTTTCCCATTTCCGTCACATTATAATCGATTAACAACGATATATATTAAAATTGATTAAAATTTTAAGAATAGAAACCCGGAACGATTTATTCTTTTTCTACTACTGTAAACAACAAACAAGAAAATAATATATTTTATTTATAGAAATGGAAACAAGTTCACTCCACTCGGAAGTCAATTAATATATTTATTATATATGAATATTTTGTGATTCCCCAAAGGGGGGAAATCTTGTTTAAGGCAGCCTTTTACTTGACAATGACATTCAACACCTTGTTATAAAAAGAAAATATGTATATACTTATATTTAATCTTACTTACTTGAAGGACAAGATGAGACCGATTCCACTTACATTTAG
The DNA here is from genome assembly GCA_004796505.1 of Oryzaephilus surinamensis. Taxonomy (NCBI): domain Eukaryota; kingdom Metazoa; phylum Arthropoda; class Insecta; order Coleoptera; family Silvanidae; genus Oryzaephilus; species Oryzaephilus surinamensis. Next base: position 17,946 of record SSSI01006313.1, read on the forward strand.
AAAAATCGAACCTTTTATACAAGAGAGGAGAAAAGAATCTTAAAAGCATACCGTAGGGTGTAAATTGATAAAATAGATTTACTTTTTCTCTTAATAATGCAATTAAGTTCGTTGACATAAAAACGAATTGAATGTTTTTAGTTTAATATCATTTTATTGGACACCAGAATTTACATGTTTGGAAAAAAAATTCAATTCAAAAATAAATTAAGAACAACACTTAAATCTAATTAATTATAATCCTAAGTGTGTAATTATATATTACAAATTTGAAATGCCAATGTGTAGATAAAACTATCACATATGTTTTGAAAAATTAAAGGTAACGAAAATTTCTATTTTATATATATTTATATATACTAAAATAGTCGATCAAAGACTATTTAAATGTGTCCTTTCTTTTATTAATAGAACCAGAAAAGGACAATTAGTGGCATTGTTAATACGCATAAATTTTTGCAAACAAAAAAAAAGTACATAAATATAATAATATAACGATTCTGTGATTATTCTTTGCGAAACATTTGGTTGCAGCTGGATAATGATACGTTTTTTTATATATTTTTGTTATTTTGTGTCTTCGATGTCTTTACAACTAAAATTTATGTTTGTTTTTTCAAAAATTTGCTCAGGACGATTGCTCTTGTCCGTTACTCTCTTGCGATTTCATTACGTCCGGTAGATCTGGGGGTGCAGAATACGGTACTAGATCTAATGCTTCAAACTGGCCATTGTCTTCACGTACAGCCAAACCAACAGTGGCGGGACTTTGGGCTTTTGCCGTTGTCGAAGTCAGTCCATAATCTTGTAACATGTGATTATCCTCCATAACAGTGTTGTCTTTGTTAAACAATTGCTGGTTCTGTGGTGGCACCTTTAATATACCTGAAAATTCCGTTAAAAATCGTTTGGACAACTTGGCCATTTTTTTGCAGTGTTTTACCTTCAATTATTTTCTTTAACTCGTGTACAGTTGTTGTATCTTTTGCATCTGTGAATATTGTCAACTTTTTTCGCCTTATCATTAAAAACACATCCTAAAATTAGAATTTTTAAGATATTTTTACAAGGGAGGATCGAAATTTGGAATTTTGGAGGTTAGTTTGCGAAATGATTGGCACAATTTAATTTTTGGATAAACTGTTAATTTATATTAATTATTATGTGTATTGGCTTACCATTATTCAGTCGGGGGTTGTTTTACTTGTAGTTTTTTAAAAGAAAAATATATTTTTTTATTTCAATCATTAATTCTTTTAACCTAAACACAAAAAGTGAGTGGAGAGTAGTGACTCCTAGATGCAAAAGTGTGAACTTATATTTGCGGGATGTTTAAAAAAACACTCAAAAATTCAATAATTTTTGTTTAAATTTATTAAATTTGTTAATAACAAATAAAGTAAAATATTCCTTCAATAGGCCAACACTTGTTAACAGTATACATATTTAATTCTGATGCATTTGTTCATTTTTTGTTTGTTTCTCCTCATCTTCGGACTCTTCTAATGTATTCGTGCTTGAAGAAGTGTTACCACTATTTCTCCTCCACTTTGCTCTCCTGTTTTGAAACCACGTCTTTACCTACCATACCCAATTTGCCATTAAAATTTTACATATTTTCCTAATTTTAATGTTTTTTTACCTGTCTGTCTGTTAATTTGAGATTGTCCGCTAATATTTTTCGGTCTTCTGGACTTAAATATTTATGTAAAGTAAAACGTTTCTCTAATAAATCAGTTTGATTGGCAGTGAAACGTACTTGACCGCCTTTCTTCTTCGTATATGGTATATAACGAAATGAAAGAAATGAGGGTGAAATCGGTATTGGATTGTAAACTGGTGGCCAAAATTTATTCGACATACTGGAATATAAGTTAGCTGTAAAAAAATGAAAGGAAAAGTAAAAACATTATTATTGAAGAAAAAAAAATTATATTAGCAGAGCGTAGTTTCGATCTACGGACCTCTGGGTTATGGGCCCAGCACGCTTCCACTGCGCCACTCTGCTTGTGAAAGTTTAGTAAATGCTATATCTTTAAAATACTAAAGTTCAAGGATTTTCAGCACGAACTTTAAAATTATGAATAGATTTAAAAAAACCTGAGGTTTTTACCGTTTTGCTGATACAGTTTCTCAATTTTATTCTGATCCAACCAGTTTTCACCAACTTTATAATGTGATGTTTGGCAATAGCACGAATTTTGTTGATGAAGATGTTTTTGTTCTTTCTTTTCTGGCTGTTTTTTCAAAATATCTTCAATAAGAAACGACATTATAAATTTTCCACATAAATATCTTTAATTGTTGTGATTATTCATGTAATTATTACATCAAACTGTTAAAATATTAACAGAGAAAAAACCACTTGGATTTTTTGAATTGGTTTTGATTGGCTACTAGTATGTTATCAAATTGGTATATTATATATAATATTTAATAAATGTGGCAATTACTTCCGTTATTTTTCATGAGATTATTTGAAAACCGCACAAATTGCTAGTTAATAGCATTTTTTATGTATATTGGAATTATTTATCACCGGATAAAAGCTTAATAGTCCAATTGTTTATGTCTGGCTGTATTTTTTTTAAATCTTATGTAAATTATTAATAATTTTCATATTGTTTTCATAAATATATTTTTTTTATTTAAATTGATAAATAAACTATGTAGGTATTTGGGAACAGTTTATCCCCTTAAATTTGGCCCTGAATGGCGTAAATTCAATTATCTAACATCAAAATAAACGACAAATTATGATGTATTGCTGTTATTATGAGTTAATTTTAATAAAATACACAGAAATTGAAGTAATTCATCAAATTAACATTTTTTTTGTTCTTATCACGGTTTAGAAATGAAATAAAAATTTGTTGCTAATTTTTATTATATTAGGTATTAATTTAAGTTTTATGATTACATTTTATTTATTATGAACCAATACAAACACATAATTATGCAAACTATTTTATATTTTTATGTGGAAATTGTCCAAAAGTTGAGTTTTTCCTGTAATTTAAATATATATTTAATTGGCTTATAAAAAAATGTTAAATATCTACTTACATTTTAATCAAACATACGTCTGTACGCAATGAAAATCATGAAACCAAAAATATATAAAATAAGACCTATAAAGAAAGCTTCTGTTAATGTTGGTGGTCTATCACACATCTTGCACTATATATTTGACTAAAAAATAATTTTTTAAAAATAATAACAATTTTACCACAATATAATGTATATTAAATGGTATATAATAAATGGTTTTATGTAAAAACAATTGTCAAAATTTTCCCTTACAACATTATTAAACAAGTTTGTTAAACTTTTTTGAAAAATTTGTAATGATCCTCACCATTTTTAATAAACAAAAAACAGGAAAGATAAAATCAAAGAAACACCAATAATGGTGATGAGTGCATCGGCCAAAACTGTTGTTGACATTGTTAAATACTTTTTGAGTTTGAATATTAAATTTCAAACTATTTAAGTATGAATTTTATCAAGTTATTGATTACCTAATAAATAAAATTTAATAAAAAAAAACAATTTTAGGATGAAATGCTTTATTAATCTATTGCAACATAATAACTAAAATAACTAAAATGTTTACTACATTTATTCATAAAACAGATTAAAAATACATGTATGTATTTTATTAACAGAATGCTAATTTCTTCATCTGTAACAAAAAAACATTTAAAAACATTTAAAAAAATGTGTAATTAATTGTAAAACTTACTTTTATTAAACAAATCCCAAAAGCAAAACACTGAATAATGCTATTGTCCAGATTTTTGTGCTCAAATTCAACATTTTTATATGCAATACTGTTTTGATTTTAGAGTGTATTGTAATTTATGCCTTTTTAAACAATTTATTATCAGAAATTTTACGATATATTTGTGATAACATTATTTGGTATGCAAAATAGATTATACTTAGTAATTGTACGAAAAATTTGATACAATGTATGAAAAGTTGTTATTTAATCAATAGTAAAACAGTTAAATATATTTAAAGAATTTATTTATTTAATT
>SSSI01006318.1:0-12981 GCA_004796505.1 Oryzaephilus surinamensis
CTAAAAGTTATGGCAATACAATTTGACCACTTGATGAAATTAATTTTAAAAGTCTTTCATTTTAATACGTAAATTGAATGTTTCTAAATTATATTCTAAAGAATATTCTAAGATATTTTCTAAATAATCCAATATAAAAGCTTTTTGGATTATTATTCGACAATAAAAAAGTTGTTGCACTAAATTTGACTTATTAGACCATTATTTTTCATTACCTCAGTAAACACGAGAAGGTATTTCTTTTTTATAAACATTTCTTAGCTGAAATTCGACATAAAAGTTGTTTAAAGTTTTTATGAGAAATTTTAAATTTATTTTACAGATTCAAAAAATTTACGAGATTTAGGTACGAACTATATAGTTGGATCGGCAAATCTTAGGTATCACATGACAAATTTCATTATTATTTAAAGCCCAATAGACCGTTAATTTTCCGCATTCAAAACCTCACTAACACGGTTTATTATTAGCTAGAAGTTTGCAAGTTTTGAAAACGCGCAGTCGTTTTTACGTTGAAATACAAATTTAAACCGTTTTGAACAATTTAATTGACGATTTTAAATTTTAAAGATATTGCAAATGTGCTCATTTTCAAATTTTGATTAATATTATTAATAAGTTCCTATTACGATTCACATATTACCTATTCAATTAGTTCGAAGTATTCGAAAGATTACAATTTTTGTCATATGACTTTAAAGTATGTAAATAGTTTTTGCATATTCAAAGTTTCATTTATTCATTTCATTGATGTCCTTTCTACAAAATACCAAGGAAATTATTCAACACACGAAACACTTCATTAACACTTTGTTGGAATCTCCGAAATCAATAATATCCTCCCTTAAGGCAAAACATTGTTAAGCATTTGAGTTCAAGTTAATTAACTTATTGAATCATGGATTCAAAGTTTTTTAAATTATGAAAATTTAAATAAAAGATTTTTTTTCCACTTGATTACATTTAGAGAAAACTTGAAGAATATAAATATATAAGTAAGATAATTTAATAAAATTTGTTTTCCTTTATTACATAAATCTTTATACGTAGGTATAATACATTTCATATTTTTTTCAGCCTTGGTGTATAGCATTAAATATAATTCTTTATGGATGTCTTATATCGAATTATTCATGGATGTTGTGTGAAGGACTGTATCTGCACACTGTTCTTGTATGGGCATTTATCTCACAAAGTCGTCTATTAGTATGGATGCAATTCATTGGCTGGGGTTTACCCATATTAGATACCCTAATTTACGTACCATTAAGATTATTCAAAGGCCAGGGCGCAGAATTGACGGAGTAAGTACAATTTTCTTATTATTTATTTCTAATCTACAACCACGTCATGTGTGAACAATCGTAATCTGTCATTTAGAATTAAAGCAACAGCGTGATAACGGTATATGCCTTTTTTATAATATTTCGAAATAAAAGTTTCGATTTTTCGCTTCAGTTTCCTTGTGAAAATTGTTTTGTTTTTTCCTAGTAGACGTGTTCGCCGAGTAAAGTTCACAATGTCTGTCTTTAAAAATCGGTGACAGAGTTTTTCACTTGCTTTTATTGAGATCCTTTCACATAAATATTGTGTAAGCAGACACCTGTACAATACATTTTGTTAAAAATGTAATTTTTCTGGGAATACCTTCCGTTCCATCTAAAATATGAATTATTGATTTCAATATTTAAATAACAAAAAAAAAAGTGTCATCAATATATAAAGTGATGTTATTGTTCAAAATAGACATTTTTCTTATAGATATACCTCTAGTTTCATTTACAATAAAAAGGAATAACGATTTTATTCATATTTTTGGTGTAAGCTATCAAAAATTGCACATACTATATATCCTAGATTCTCCTTCTATGTCACGTTTCATGCATTTATGATTATTATGGTAACAAAAGTAATATACATATAAATATATATGTATATGAATACAGAATGTCTATACATACCTATATGTATAGTAAAATTTCTGGTTTCTGTAGAATATTTCCAAACTACAGTATTATTTATGTTGTAACCTGTCTCATGTTATAAATTTGTTGATTTGTTGGAAAATGTCAAAGTGTGCAAAAATATATAGGAAAGTGCATTTTTCTACATTTCTTATATTTACAAGAAATTTATATGTAAATTTTGTTATGTATTATTTCCCATTGAAATAAGCATTAACGTTCCACGTAGATAAATAAGTTTTGATACATTTTTTTTATTTTCAACTGATGTATATTTAGTTTAAATCGACAATGTAAATTCTATTCAATATGAACATGATAATAATTAACATTGATGTTTAATCCACTGTATAAATGCATACAAACAGATATGAATTTAATAGATATATAGTTAACAATTATAAAGCCGGTTAATTTAGGGTTCAACACTATATTAATCTCGATATTAATTATATAAAAATCTGTAGAATTTTTTTAAAATTGCACGTGAATTTTTTTGCAATTCAATCTTCTATTATTTAATTAAAATCTAAATATGAGCTTTGCGATCATGCATGATGTGCCCAGTTTCAATATTTTGAATAATTACTAATACGTACATTATTATTGATACCCAATCAATCGTATTAATTGTGCTAGAATAAATTTGAATTTTTACACCATTTAACCATGATAAACGTTTGAAATATAAGTATTTCGGATCATTTACTTATCGTTAAGTTGGTACATATATTCAAAACCACACTTAAATAATTTTTTACTCTTCATTTCTTTATTTTGATGTTAGAATAGCGTAATTCTAACATTATTCTTTATTGTTTTCGATGTTAGAATAAACTACTTGCTAACACTGTTTCTTGAAACATTTAAAAGATTGGTATATACTATTGATAATTAATAGTATAAAACGTATAAAGCGGCTTGTGACCAAATTTCGAACTCGTGCTGGAATGAAGCCCTTTCTAGAACTGTTTTAATATATGTATGTATATAGTTTGTTTTATATAATTCTTCCGGTCCCATAAGAACTGTCATCACAATGAATACGAATGCAGGACAAATATATACCAGAATTGGTAAGATGCGATTTTAAATGCGACATGCCATTCAAAATCGTATTGTTATATTAGGGGTGGTACCACAAATATTTTCAACAGTTCTAAAAATGTTGTATTAAGTTTGGTAATGTACTTGCATATATGTAGATTAAATATACATGCATGCATTAGGTATATGTTATATGTTTTGAAATGCATTTGAATATCTTTAAAATCAAAAATAAGAATTTTGAATTGTTACATCATACATGAAGGATTATTCATAAATTTTAATTTTTTTATCACATGCAGTAGTAACACATTTTTAGAGCCACTGATGGCTTTTTCATTTGGGGTGGGCTTAAAGAGAAATAAACACTTATTTTATCAAATTAAATTTTTTATAATTAGGATCGACAAATTAGGTATCCCTAAACTTGTTTACTACATCCTAAAATTTGCCTGCTTATTATTTACATTTTTCCATTAGTTTCCATAAATCACTTATAAGTTTTATGGCACGATAGGGATTATTATATAAAACAAACTATACTATTTTGATCGAAAATTCAATTTTCTACTATGTACTCGATTTTCAGTTTACTTCTAATTACCATCAATTCCAACCGATTTTGTTAGTATTGGAAAAAAAATAAGCAAATACATATTTTCGACCAATTGAAATTAGGGAATTCTGAAAGCTGTTTTACTCATAAAAGAACAAAAATTACAAAAATTACTCCGAAATTACAGTCGTAATTCACAGAAATATAGAACATGGTTTAATTAACCGGATCTAATCAACTGGAAATTATGATAACAAATTAACAGAGTAAAAATAGTATTTTACTTATCTGGAAGCTTTTTGTAAAAACTCTCACTGTGTATTTTATAATAATTGTGGATATTTGTTGTTTGAAGTTAATTTAAAATGAAACACAATTATACAACTAAATGATTTGTTTCATAAAACTGTATTTTTTCAATTGTAACATGTTCGTTTAAATTTAAATAATGTTTTAAATTTTAAACAAATCTAATTATTTTTAAATTCACGGAAATTTCATTTAAATAAAGACAAAGTTAATAAAATGATCAACGATTGTTAACTAGTTCATGCATTTCATTAATTAAATATAATGACTCTTTGCACAATATTTTACAAAATATAAATAAATACATACCTACAATCATTCCGTTATATGTTTATTAATAATGTCCTGTGGCATTTGTGGCAATATAACGAGAAATATTGTAATAACTAATTCAATAATTGTGAACCAAACAGAAACTATTATGTTCATTGAATCTAGATGAAGGTATTTTCAATATTTGTCAAATAAAAAACGTACCTATAACTTACATAATAAAAAAAGATAATTTAGAAAATGTAATTTGAATTATTCAAAAACCCCTTCAATTTTTATTTAAACATGAAAAAAAACGACTGCGCCATTTAAATGTTTGTATAGAAATATTTTCTAATTGGAAATTTTATGAAATGAAATAAAATATTTTTCATTTTTGTTTGTTATAACTTATAACATAATGCTAGTACAATAAAGTAGAATACGTAACTGGTATTATGATATATTTTTCAATTTGTCATAAATGCTATTTATGATTCGTCAATCAAAGTGTAGTTTACGTTTGCTACACTTCAGTATTAAAAATTTTTGTCCTTCTATAGGTACCTAACTAGTTTGTATTATAATATTAAACTAAAATTAGTAATCAAATCGATTTTGTATGATTTATATTCCCCTTTTCATGTCGTATCTGTGGAGGTATGTTAAAAGAGCGGAAATTAAACTAGAATCCCAAAACGGTTTCCATAAACTCTCAAGAAGCCTGGCAGCTTCTCTCATTAAGTCCACTTAGAAAATACATTACACATCTAAGTTTTCCTCGTTTCAAAAGAAAATTATTACTATAGAAGTGTAATATTTTTGTAGATTTTATACACATGAATAATTTCCATCTTCAAATTGTAACGGAGAAATAATTAAAATGCAATTTACACAATAAATTCCAATTTCCTTTTCATACAGCTGCATTACCGTAATTTTCTCAACAATGTCGAATTTAATTCAAGTTTTTTTTTATACAATTTCTATTTATAATTAGTGTGTCGATTTTAATACAAAAACTATTCTGTTTGTCGGTGTAATTCTGTGTTACAAAACCATAAAACTTTTAAATAATAGAACCACATTTTGACAATATTAATAAAGTTTGTTAACAAATATGTATATACATATTTCTAAATATTCTTTTATTCAAAATCATACAAGTTATACCATATTCGCTTAAAAAATAACCAAAATGATCCTCTGTATTCATGATTCAAAGTATTTGTTATAGCAAAACCAATAAAAAGTAGTATTTGTCAAAACTTTTCGAAAATAGCCGATTGCTATAGTCCGCTGCACGATGAAACCAGTTTTTATGTATGTAAGTGTAGGTGAAAGTTGGGAAATTATGATTATTGTTTGTCATTTACAAAAAAAATCTTCTTTATTACGGTCACATTAATTATAATTAATAAACACATTGTCAAAGGAAATATAAAATATACATGCATAATTTGTGTTTGCAATTAACACCACATACCCATTACCCACCTCTCCCCTACACATAACTAAATGTTTAATAAAGGCAAGAGATTTGTTAGGAATCATACGGGATGTTTTGAGAATCCAACCGTTCATTACAACAACGTTAAACTTTAGTGCTAGGATGCATTATCCTACATCTGAAAACTTGTTTATTTTCATTCAACCGGAAATCAGACTTGAGGTCATATATTATATAATTTAATTATTTACTTTTTGTTTAAAATTTATTGATATAACATCACATGAAAGAGTTTCTACTGTTTATACATATAAAATTTTTATTATTGTGTATTAAATAAAATAAAGTTTGGTATTTTATTTCGAAATACCTAGTATTGTATAAAGATTATTTTATTTGTTGGTAATGTCGGAAGTTACGTGCTGGAGTGGAATAAAATTGTAAATAAAGAAGCAATAAGTTATAGGAATGAAAGTTGTAACCTCAAGATAAATAGCAAACAAAAACAATTTGCATAAAATGTAGAATCGTTGTAAAGGTAACGACAAATCTAAAAAAGTTTGTCTCTTCTTCTCTAAACTGTTACATGTAATATTTACTTAGTAAAAAACTTCTTAAATGTTAATTTAAATTAAGTAAACTATATTTCATTTGTGTTAATTGTATTATTTAATGTTTCCACAAACATTTTAAATGGCGCAGTCGTTTTTTCTCATGTTTAAATAAGAATTGATCGAGGGAATTATGAACAATTTTAAGGACGTTCCCAGGAATCACCAAAAAACTTAAATTAGAAAATAATTTAATTTTATAAAACTAGCATTATCTGCAATGTATTTCAATGTCTAATAAAATTAAGTCTAATTTAAAACGTTATACCTGAATTATATAATATTACATATTTGTGAAAGTATGTATGTGGAAAAGCTATAAAAAGAATATTTTTATAGATAAACTCACAATTATTCGATTATTTATTACAATATTGTACAATCAAAATATAATAATTTGTCATACTATATATAACGGATTTACTATATGAAAATAACTTATAAATTGTAACTGATATTTTTTATTTTAAACGCTACAAATCGTATTAAGGTATTTTAATATGATTTCATTTTCCCGAAATAAATACCGCACAAGTTTAATTAATTTTTCAAATTTTCTATTCTACAAAAAAAACGAATAATTCCACATTTATCAATGTTCTTTCGCTCGTTTATGAATAGTGTCTCCTGCTTGAAAATTTAACTGTAATACATTCCAAATTGAGGTTTTACCCTCGGTTCGAGGAAATTTCATTAGAAGAATTAAATTTTCGCCTAGTAAATTCCATCAAATACCAATCAAGAGGTTTCTTTAGTGCCATACATTCCAGCTAATTCGATCTGAGAGACACTATAAAACTGGAACTAAACTTCAGTATTAAACATTATTATTGTCCCTTTCATTAGCTCTGTTCTTTTTTTTTAATTCTATTAATTTTATCTTATTTTTTTTTTTGTTCTAGATGTTGGGTGAACGAGACGAGATTTGTTGTCGTTCAACAGATACTAGTGGCAACAGTTGTTTTAGTAAATTTAGTTTTATTAATAAATATTGTTCGTGTTTTGGTAATAAAATTGAGACGTGGACCCACAAATGATGGATCCGGATCAGGAGCGTCTCGATCATCGTTGCAGGCATTAAGGTAAGTGCAAAGAAATGTTATCTTTAAGAGACGTGAATTTAAAATTCTATTACACTTTTTTTGTAAGTTGCTAATGGATACTATTTTATAGCAATTATTATTCTGGAACACGTTTAAATCTTTCTGCATTTTTCGTTTGGAATACTATTAAGTTGGCAGGAATAAATTTTTCTATGAAATTACCACCTCTACGAAATTTTATAATTTTTTTTTGTGTGTGCATTAATGGAAATTTCGATAAAAACTTTTTAATTAAATTAGTCAGCATATAATAAAATTTTGTTAAAAAATATGCGTTAGGTATAAAGGGAATATTTTATTTTCATAATCGATGGTTCAGTGTATTTTTGCGAAATGAAAAAATGTTCATAAATTTAATATTTTGTGAATGATTGGATTTTAACGATATAAATAATCTATTCTATCTACATATTATAATCGAAAAGTGTAGTTTTTATGGAGATAAATTTTGTTGTTATAAAACAATAAAAATTGGAGTGAGTGATAAAAAATGGATGTAATTTTTATGTGAAATTGTCACTTATTTCCGAAAAAAGCTTTGAAAAAACTAAGTGTTTTTTTTATTTGAGGATGTCTTCTAATATACATACATGGGTGTTGCAGAATAACGTCAGAATATTTTATGGGGTTATTTCTGACTTTATTCTAAAAAGATTTGCTTCATAAACCTTAGTCCGAAAATCATTCGTTTTCGAGATACAGGGTGTTAAATTTTCTGGAAAATTAAGGTTTATCTTTTAAGTATTTTAATATTAATACTGTAGATATGAAAATGAAATTTTGCTCAAAAAAATTGTTCATGGCTACACATCTTCGTGTAGAATTTTAAAAAATTGGCCACCCTCTTCTATATTAGTTTTGCTGAAGGGGGTGGAAACACCCCAACACAATCCAACTCTTGTCTTATATGTAGATATATATGTAATAGTATCATTTGATAGATAATTTAAGTAAGAATCTTTATGTCTCTTGAAATTTTTGTTTAAATGTTTCGTTTTGTTTTCGAGAAAAAATCAAATAACTGAACGTGTCATGAATAAAATCGATTTTGAAAAATATTAGATACAGGGTAGTCAATAAGTAAGTGTTATAAATGTAACGAATAAATGTTTGAGTTATTTTAAGACAAAAATTTCATATTATTCACAGGTACAGGGTGTTTAATTTTAAAATTTTTAAAATATCTTTAACACCCCATATCTCGAAAACGGTGCTATTTCTGACACATGTTTACAAAAATTTTTGATCTTAAAATAACTCAAAGATTTAATGTTTGAAGCTATATAGTACTTATATACATAGGTATACCTAGTTATAAACTGCTATATGCTGCTATGTATCTAACATTTTTTAAATTGATTTTATTCATGACACTGTGACACGTTTCAGTTTTTTAAATTTTTTCTCGAAAGCGGCACATTGAAACAAAAAATTCCAAGAGACATAAAAAGATTTCTACTTAAATTATCTATTAAATGAGAATATTGAAGGTACATCCAAATAAGATAAAATCAAATGTTGTTAGGGTGTCTCCCTACCCCTCCATTAAAACTAGTAGAATGGGGTGGTCAATTTTTTTGAAAATTTTACACGAATCTTTGTTAAATTAAACATACATTTAAGTGCAAAATTTAATAATCGTATCTAAAGAATTTATTAAAATATTAAAGACACATTATTAATTTTTCATCAGAAACTTTAACGCTATAATTCCAAAACAAATGATTTTCGGACTAAGGTTTATCAGGCCTATATTCATTTTCTTAAGATCGAATCAGGAATAACTCTGTAAAGTATTCTGAGGTTATTATGGAACACCGTGTATGTCTGTAGTTCTGTGCATTTTTTTAAAAACTAACACCAGAAATAAACTGCATGAGTTTTAAATTTGTGGACATTTTTTTTTGTGACAATTCAACTGAGCTTGGTTTTCCCTTACATGTAAAACAGGTAGTTTACAAACTTTTCCAATTTTTATTGTTATTCCTGAGTGGAATAACAAATCAAAATCATCTCACAAAAGATGAATCTAGTTTTTATTTTAAACATAAAACGGTTCAATAACTTTTTGACAATACTTTTTGATATACAATAGCCATTTTCCATACAAGTTACCGTTTCTTTTTTATAAACATGTTATCTCACAAGCTAACAAATGTTTTCACAAACAAAACATTTCCATTGACATTGTTTCATTCGAATATTTATTTCTTTTGATACATAAACACAAATAATAATAAAATTTCATATTTGCTTGTATAAAAAATTAAACTTTGTGACTATTTTATTCATATTTAAAAATGCTACAAATACATAATACGTATATATTATATTTCTATTTGTATATGTATACGAGTATAATTTGATCCATTAGGAATTTTCAAACAACCAATATTGTTAGACATTTAACAAAGTCTAGATTTTTATAGCTGTATGTACGGTCGTAAAACCTTATATGAATAAATTCTGAAAATACTCATCGTGTGGACAATATTTTCATTGAATGGCGCTGTTACACATTGACCACTAATAAAAACAATATATATTCAGTTATTATTTTATAGCTAGGGGAATTATATCTGGATTAAATTCTATGGTGTAACGTTATAAAGGAAAATCCAGTAATTTATCATTCCGGTACAAAGTATATACAAAATAGTTTTTTCCATTTAACGTTCAAAATAGTAACAAAAGCAAACTGGTGGTAGAAAAGGCATATTATTCGTTTGTCGTTAGAAATAATAGGGATTATTAATGGTTGAGATTAAGATTTGGGTATTTTTCGAAAAAAAGTTTCAAACTTTTAAAAGACTCTTCTAAATTATTTGTTTTTGTATTATGGTACTTAATTATTTTATTATTAAGATAATACTCGTATGAGTATCTGTATAAGGTATTTAATAAGCGTGACAGTTCATCTGGTCACTGTTTTTAGTCCCTTGCAATTTTTGTACGTCATCTCGTCACCGATCGAGATCAGATAAATTTTCTCAGAAAATAGCAAACTGGTCACCGAAGTTATTGAAACTATCTGTTAGTTGCTTATGCACCCCTTTACTGCTTACCTAAGTAAATTAAATACGAACTAAATGCAGGCTTCCAATATAATCTACTTTTAAAATAATCCCAGTTTTGGGAAGAAGAATTCATTTTGCAAAATTCGTTGTCTTTTCAACATCCACAAAGTTTTACTAGACCGCATATTATATTAAGAAGAAAAATTAATAGATATGTACCTAGATGGCTGCATTTTTTAAGAGGATTCTTTTTAACTTGTAAAAAACCCAATTGAATAACACACTCACAAAGGTGCCTTCTCCCAAGAGCTCCTTAGTCCTCAGCTATATAAGAGTATGTCAGTCCTTCCATCTACATTAACTGTTTTAAGGGTTGTATTTAATGTAAAGTTTAGTTTAAACCAACGTGTGTGTACACGACAACGATAATGAAATATCTTTGGTGTGGTTTAGTTTCTCTTAAACTTAACAGTTTGTGTAAAGTTTGCATGACAATATTTTCCGAATTGTTTATAACATGACAACATTCTATTTTCTATTAGACTACGTTTATAATTTATAAACTATATGAAAAAGACCAACCATTGTCAATTAATTTCAAGTGTATTGTCATTTCTGTTTTTTTTTCAGGGCCACTATGTTGCTTGTTCCACTATTGGGAGTTAATTATTTGCTAACGCCATTTCGTCCAGAAGAAGGACACCCCTGGGAATATGCCTACGAAATTGTATCGGCAATAATATCATCCTTTCAGGTTAGTAATTAGAACCAACATGAAAAAAACTATAACTCTATTTTACCAGAATTCTATATTTAACTATTTGGATGTATTCGGAATCGATCGTATGTTTAAAAGTTGAAATCAAAAAGTAAATAATTTAATATGTTTTCCAGGGTCTTTGTGTGGCTATCCTGTTCTGTTTCTGTAATGGCGAAGTAAGTAAAATATTGAAAACTGACTTGGATGGATTATTTAGTAAAAGAAAGCTTTCTTCGCACCACATATAAAATAACATTTTATATGCTAAAAAGAAAAACCTATGTGAATATTTTCTAACATATAAAATACATTATTTAGAGATGGTTTATATAGAAAAACAATGAAAAAGAAAAAGGGCACGTTTGTAGATAAAGTTTTGTTTTTGTTTAAAAGTTAAAAACAAAATCAGATTAGATTTCATCAACTTATGAACTTTATTAAGTTTAATGTTAAGGTATGTGGTTATACAATATTTCCGTCGTATTCACAATATAATACAAAAGAGAAATTTAAGTTACTTTATAAACAATATATATGTATATAATAAATTCCGTACCTGCTTTACTATTAATTCATTGTATTTCACAAAGGTTTTAATTAATTTCTTGTATGTATTCGATTATATGCTTATGCATAGAGTTAATGAATTAATAAGAAGGAGTTTTAATGATTTTCCGTTTTTCAGGTTCAAGCTCAAGTTAAGAGAAAATGGAGAGTGGTAATGTTTCGACCAAGAGCCAATTCTTGTACAGTTACCACCGTTTCGGTACGTAAGGTACTAGTATGAAAATTAACTTATTAATAAATTTTTTAATAATCCTATGAAATCCGTTTCAAATAATAAATGTTAAGAAATTAGAATTTTGTAATTAGTTGAACAAATTTTCAATCTGAACATTAGTACGTATACGTATAATAAATTATGCAAAAAATAATTAGGTATATACCTTTTTATTATTTATTCTGAATTAAATCTCAACTGATTTCAATGTTTAAAATTTTTTGAATATTTTTCCAATTATACAAATAACACAATTTGTTGCCTTTATAAAAATTAAATTTAAATGTATTAACAATATTTTAAAATAAATTTTAATTTTCCTATGAAATGTTTAATGGAAATTTTCATATGCAAAATAAATATTTTTGCAGTTCTGCATAACATTTTTTGTTAAATTACTCATTAATATGCTGCATTTATTCGATTTAAATTAATCATAAGTATTTATATACCTACTACCTACATATATATATTTTGCCATTATTATGGTTTTTATGATGGGTAATAAAATACTTGTTTTTTTATATTTGATAGCAATAATTGCTATTTAATGTCAACATTAATTTTCAATTTTACCTAATAAAGTTACACATACATAGGTATAATTGTTTAATTGTTTTGTTTGTTAATAATAAAATAATATAATTAAATACCATAAAGCAGCGATGCATTATTGTGAAATTTTATTCTATTGCACTTAACTGCATTGTTCAGCATTTTTATTATAAATTTTGAAAGTTAACCAAATTAAAATCAAGTAAAATAAATACACATATGTATGTAATTGGTTTATTTGGCATTAATATTCAATTTTAACAATATTAATAAAATTGTTAATTTCGAATATTTCAATTACGTTTAGTTATCTGTCTGACTGTAAAAATATCATTTAAATTTGAATTTAATTGTAAAAAATTATAATCTGCAACAACAAACATTCAAATTATTGTTTAATTGATTTTTTTACAAACCATTAATGATTGTCTCATATGTTATATGTATAAAGAGATCAAGTGCAGCAACAGGTGTTATCTGTATAAAATTATGTTTGGATAAATATGAGTTTACCCTTATTCTAATATTAATAATGTTAATCACTAATAGTTAACTTTTACCAATGTATGTTTGACA
>SSSI01006322.1:0-22524 GCA_004796505.1 Oryzaephilus surinamensis
TTACATGAGGTTCTTATGTAAATTAATAATCATATATACGATTATTTATATATGAGTATATGTGTATATAATGTATGTATGTATGTGTTCATTTATTAGACAAAATATACATTTATCTACATAGTATACGTTTTAAACTACTTATTGTATATTATAAAGTTTCACTTGAAAGATTTCATTACATACATTCCAATTAAATTCAAATTATTATACAATTTAAATTGTAACATCGCATTTGTTCCAATTTTGACACCTGCAATACTTAACGATTAACAAACATCATTTTTAAATTGAAATAAGATTTTCTATTCAGCTAACCTCCCTTTATTAAAAGCTACTATATATATATGTACGTAGGTATTTCATGAAATGGCTAAAATTTAATTTTTGCGCCTCCGTCCGTATTTAGTCGTTTTGCAATCGCGAAAATCGTCTAGAAACAGCGTTTTTCCTGCCTAGGCAGGCAAAATGAAATCTAGTGCAATTTACGTTCCCACTGATTCAGAAAATGAATTGATTTGACAGATGTCAAATGTGTCAAATCGAAATATTGTTTATTAAATTAATTTTTTTTATTTAAATAATTATTGTCGGCGCAAAAAATATTGTGTTTTATGCGTCTAGAAACTCTTTTGCGAGTGTTCGTACGTTGAGGGCCTCGGCCTGCGGCCTCAGCCCTCAAAAAACTCACACTCGCAAAAGCTCAGTTTCTAGCCTTATAAAACAAATAACTATTTTTATTAAACATTTTTCAAGTCGATTACATGCGAATTTTCAAATAGCCACTATTTTGTTTCTAGTACAACTAGAAACTTCTAATGAAAAGCAGTTTATAGGGGAATGTTGGGAAAATGTACAAGTGGATTTTTATTAAAATTCGTTCATTAGTTCAAGAGATATGATCATTTAAAGTTTGGGCTGGTTTGGGGGTTTAAATGGGCTATAACTTTTCTTCTTTAATAGATATTTTAAATTTAATGAATGGATTATAAACTATGGATTATAAAATTGTAGTTTTGAAAAACTACAACTCTAAATTAAATTAAATTCTGTTGACGGATTTGATATACTAATGCCCAAGTTAATAAGAAACAACATCGAACACAGCACTATTTGCAAAATTTAAATTTTCGACCGTTCAAATCACGAAAAAACTGAAAAATCTGAAAAATTGAAAATCGTTTTTTATGATGACTATAACTTGAAACGAAAAACCCCGCATATATTGAACTTTATTAAGTCATGAATAAAAAACGATCACTTATTGAATAAAAAAAAAATAAAAATGTTTTCGATGGATGTCAAAATTTACATAGATTTAATATATTTTCATATATTTTTTTTTGAGACATTGAATTCATATTGATGTATATTATTATTTAAGGAGTTGTATAATAATGTAGTTTTTTTTTAATATTTTCAAGTGATGTAATTAAATTTATATAGGATTTCCTTGTTTGAAATTGAAATAATAATAGTAATAATGTAGCATTTAAAAATCCGTTATATTCATATTGTAACATTCACTTTCCATTTGACAATAGGTTTGTTTTTATTTTATATAGCAATTGTATAAATATATAAAACAACATTTTAATGTAACAATATGACCTTGCAAATGTATATTGATATGCAACTTTATGATATAAGTTTGTAGGCAGTGTCTAGTATCTGAATGCAAATTTTATTATTATTATTTTTTAAAAATGCTCTGATAGTTTGTGTGTTTTTTTTCCCTATTTATCTCGACCTTAACTTTATATACAAATATTTTTCTGATATTTTCAAATACTATTGGGGTTATTAGTATAACGTTCATTCTATTTATATATAATATTTTCTTTATTTTACTTGAATATTTGATATTTACCATATTCATAAAATAACAAATTCATTGTTAAAATAATTAACAAATAATTTCTTATATTATTTGAAAAAAATTGCAATAGGAGTGCTATTAGTTTTGTTTTCATTAAATTAATAACACTCACATTTATAATAATTCAAGGACAGAATAACAATATAATTTTTAATCAAGTACAAACATGTTTAAATATTTGATATTATTTTTACAAACATTAAAGAGGACAAATTACTTGAACTTGAATTAATATGTATAAAATATAACAAGGGCATTGAGAAGAAATGAAATTGTTTTTATAAATTTATAAAATAATTTCACATTGTTACAACATTTGTTGATCTAATATTAAATTCTTTTAACATAAAATTGATTACATGTCATACTTTCACTAATAAGATGTATACTGAATAAATATATAATTTATTTTTACTAATAGAATGTAAATTGAAATTCAGAAATAAATCATTTCCTCGTTTTTTTTAACCATAGGGTGTGAGTTTATTTATAAATAGTTTAAAACAAACCAGATACATCATTTTGTTGTTTTGCAAACTGATTTCTAATCATTATGTAAAGTGGTTTTGCTTTCGGAAGGAAATCTTTAAAAGGGAATATTAACGGTTTTAGTGTAATAAGAAAACCATAGCAAAAATATTGTTTATTTATATTATATATAATTATGTCTGTCTTTGTTTTTCCCAAGAATATAATTAATATGAACTTTCGTTAACACCTGTGCATATAAATCAATTAACTTGTGCAATGAATCGAATAACATGCAACGTGGCCAATTCATAACATTATTAATTATATTGTTCTTAAGAAAGCAAAATTAACAAAAAATTCGGAAATGATCGTGTATTCACGAGTTTGTTTGTTACTTTCAAGAAATGACAATTTTACATCCACACTTGAATTAAGAATTGCATAAAACATGCAAATGTTGTCACATAGGAAAATTTTACGTGAATCACGACGAAAAATGTTGATGGAAAGGAAATTGTGGTACAATGGGACAAACATCACTTGACAAAAAAATATGTTTCTACACCTAAATATACAAATATATGTATATTTCTGTATGTGTATTTGGCGTTGAATTGCACACATGAATGCGAAATGAAGAGATGACTAAGTGAACGGGTATTTTGACCGTTACACTAGTAAGCATACAGAAAATGTGGTCGAACAACACAAGAAGAGGTCTTGTAGAGAGATCATCATCAACTCTCTACATTATATATTTTATATTCGAATATATTAAATTGAAGATGTGTTTCAGAAATTCGTTTTTGAATAGGTCGTAAAACTTTTCCATATGAATTAAATTGCAACATAAAAAAAAATAATAATAAACGTAAAATGTTGATTGTAATTTTGTTGTGGGATGATTTAATAGGTTGTGTGTTATGTAAAAATTTTTCAAATTTATTTTCCAGTTATTCTGCAAGATTTTTATTGTATTATTATATAGAAATTGCATTCATTGGTCCGCGTCCTTCTTAGGAATTTATGATGCGCTTCACCACACTTTAAATCAGCACGTTTAACAATAAATATATATAATTTTTTTTTTAACCAAAAGTCTCGTTTCACTACATAAATGGTTTGAATTTTTTCCCGATTGTTACACTCAAAAGTATATGACATATTTTTACGCTTTTGTGTTACATTTTTCTTTAGAATTTTACGACCTTGATCATTTTTTTTTGGTGTAAAAAGAAATTGTATCTTCAAAGCGAAATACATAAATTTATTTCCAATAAAGGTGTGTTATATATTTAATCAAATGACAGAAATCTAGTTTATTAAAATTACACAATTTATAAATGATTTATTATATCGTTAATTGATCAATTGTACTAAATCGATCGTAGGTATAAATATACAAAAATTAAAATTTTACGAAATAATTGCACAAAAACTTTATGCAAGAAAAATCTATTCATCGTTGATCTCATCATTTGTGACGTAAAAGAAATGATGAAGCTTATGAGTAAATTTACCTTCAAATTCTCATAATATAAAACTGATTTCATAAATATTAATACGTTTTTCTACATGATTGCTTATGTTATATAGATTTATTGTCTATTAAAAGTGTTTCCTATATTCTTGCACTGATGATGGCGCCTATGATGGAACAAAAGAACGTAAATCTATGCGTATATACGTGAATAGAATAAAAAGACGAACTTTTGTCGACAAGAATTCCGTACAACAGGAAAATTAAGAATGCAAATGCATAACCAAGAACGTGTATTATGTTGATTAATGCGAATATTTGTTAAAAAGTAACAAACTATTATGTATGTATAACGTTAAAGGGCAATGCCTTTAAATTTTTTTCCCATTCGTATAACAGGATTTTGTACTTTTCAAGTTTTCATTTTTAATTGAATATATGTGTATAATTTTATTTTTTTTTTTTTTATTATTATTATATAAATGTATGCCAGCCTTGGATGAAGAATTTAATAATGTACCCATTATAATATTGCATTCTTATTATTGTAGGTATAAAACAATGAAAAGTAAAAGCATTATTTAATAATAATTTTATAGATTACTATTTTTAGATTAAATTACTATTTAATTCTACTGGAAACGTTTTAATAGGCCTCTAAATTATTATTATTCCTACATTTGAATCAAGCTTTTTTATTACACACATATTTTTGATTAATGTTTTCTTGTTCAATATAATATGAATACAAATATTTATTTGAAATATTGTCTTTTATAGTCAATTGTGATATTTTTTTATTCTTAGAAGTCGTAGAATTTATAAGAAATAACCTCATTCGAATTAATTAAAATACACAAACATATGGTAATTATAAATATTGTAAATAGATTAAGCAATATCTAGGAAAAATGTATAATTTTCCGTATTATTTTATAATTTATTTATGCAGAAACAGAAATTATTAATCAAATTGCACCATTTTTATAACATCCACAGGATATCCTATTAGTAACAATATTTTTTTAAACGTATTACATATATATTTGTTAGAATTAATAACAATATATATGTGTATATGTAATAATATTATGTAAAAAATTTATTTTAATTATGTAACCTATATGCAATGATATGAATAAATAATTTTAATAAAATTATAGTCTCTTGAGAGTATTTTAATTGATTTTTGATGTAAAATTTTTAATTGATGCATAATTTAAATGTCAATTTTAGCACAATCAACAACTATATCATCACATCAAAATGCAGGAAACCGGAAACAATATGTCTTCTTCAGATGTTATACAGTTAATTATTTAATTTCGTTAATTTTTTTTGCTATTTCTTGACCTATAACTAGTCTGATTGCTTTAGTTTTCCCACGAGTAATTGCCATTTCATTAAAAAAGCAAAATTATACGATAATTCTTGATATTTCCACTTTAATTGTAAAGTGTTATAAAATTCAAGAACAAGATTAGATATTTTATATAAAATCTAATATATTATTCAATCAGTTTATTTTGCAGGTGCATTTTTTATTAAAAAAAAGCAACAACAGAATTTCCGGTACAAATAATATTGTTGCATTAAAATTGCGGTTTTATATACAATTATTAAATTGATTTCATTTTGTTTCTGATTTTATGAAATGTTTTACTTTGTTACATCAAAAATGTCTTGATTGATGTGAAAACAATTCCGGAAGACTTGTGTTAATATTTAAGAATGTACGGAATTGTTTTTTTAATAAAATTTTTAAAATATTATTTAATTTTTTTTTTTCACCTTTCATTTTATGAACACCTATTTAGCAATGAATTTTAATAGCAAATAGTATGTAAAGAAATAGATGTATATCTTATTAGGTTATATATATGTTGGATAAGAGGTGAGAGTTACGGTCCAACAGCCAACAACAAAGACTTGTTTCTTAAGTTTAAATTAATAGCTGTTTGATGGTATTAACATACAAGCTATTGGTTTCATTGTAATATTAAAAGTGATGATAAAGTGTCAAAATAACAATTTTTCTTAGTAGGAGATTTTTTCTTATCGGAAATTTACATTTATATAAAACCTATAAGTTAAAATTAAACTATTATAAACTAAGTTAAAGAGTTAACCTTTTCTTTTGTATATTATTAATAGCTGATCAATACGCCCCAGCACATTTTTGTGGATATTTAAATAAATAATTTTTTTTTATATATAATATCGACGACTCCGGTTTTCATGGTCATATATAGAAGTGTGAAGAAGTCTTTTTGTAACGGATTTGTTTAAAAAAGTCAATTAATGACACATTAAAAGCGTTAATGCAATTTTATGTGTTTTTGTTTGATTTTTACAATGAAATTTAGGTGGGTTTAATATAAATACGGTGGATAACTGGATAAATGTATAAGATATGTGAAAAGGGACGTTTGAGACCACCTTTAGTGACTCAACAGGTCTCCAGGTATATTTTATGTCTTTCAATATTGTGGGTTGTATGAATTTAACTGATTCTTCTGTAAAACGATCGTACAAATATTTATGTGAATTGAAAAACAAACCCGGAAATGTGGAAAACAAGTAAACTTTCTTTAAAAATAATAAAATGACAAAAACTTATTGTATATATTTAATGAGCAAACAATTAATTGGTTATATACTAAAGATTCTTTCATTCAAGTGATTGTAAATGTATAAATATTTAACGAAGGAAATAATTATTGTGTAATAATTTTTGTTTTTTTTTTTTGTTAGACAAAAAAAGCTTTAATCAAATGAATTTCAGGAAACCCAATATAATATTGACCTAGAATTTTAGAAATTTCTTCTTTTTCATATAGAAACGAAAGAAAAAATTATCTAATTAAGACCAATTTGCGATTTTTACAATCATTTCCTTAATTTGAGGTCGAAAAACAATATCCCTGTTTGATGTGGATGGAAATTTTGCTTTAAACAATTTATTCAACTATTGATTAATTTATGTTTTTAATGTGATATTGATAGAAGAGTATAAATTACAATAAATTTATTTGTTAATATGCGACAATAATAAACTACTGGCGCCTTAACAACAATTTTATTATGCAATAGCATCATTGATTTTGATTCGATTATCATAATGTTATTAATTTCTTCATTGTCGGTTATTAAAACAATATGTATACGTTTTTATTAATTTTTTTTTCTGTTATTTTTCAGGTACGTTTGCATTTTCTCAATTGCATTTGTGAGTATTTTTTACTATTCTTTTATTTTATGCAAGTTTTTGCAAATCGTCTTGAAAATAAAAAAAAGTCTGCCTGGTTTTATATATAAAGTGCCCTATAATAAAAATGCAAATTATTCTCAATATACATAGAATCATTTATTTATGTTACTTGTTTTATAAGTCGATCATTTATATTATAAATTGTTGTATATAAGTTATAATGTGTATATTTTTCCCACAAACTTTAATAGTTTGTATAGATTTAAAGATTTGCGATAAAGTTTTCTATATAATACCGACTCTCTCACATATTAAATTTAACATTATGAATCAGTTTTATTAAACATTATTTTATAATAAATTGATTTATATATATTATGTATATATATCTATATAGTCGGCACTTTTCAAGTCAACTCATTCTCAACCGTTTTATAAATACATTCAAACCACTTAAAATTCATTAACTCTTTCATTGTATATAGTATAACATAAATGTTAATTACATACACTTAATTTAATATATATATCAGATGATAACACAAATTTTTACTAATAATATGCAACCTTTACAATAAAAAAAAAATCATTGAATCAAATGAAATTGTCCTTAAAAAATAAATAATGTGAAAATATAATTGAAATCTAGTTTTGAATTAATTTGATCTACAAAATATATAGATATTATTGATGTTTTTTGTATTATAATTTTTATAATATTTTGAGGTGACAAATATATACATATGTATATAAACATTGTTTTGACCTAGACCCGAAAAATATGGCCATAGCACTTGAAAAAAATATATTCGTCATATAATAATTGAAAAAAAGAATGACATTATTATGTGAAAGTGAAAAATCATTTATGTATATATAAAATACAATGAATAATAAAAACAAAGGCACGTTTCTCCATTACTATAAATAAACCATCTTGTAGCAAACAATACATATATATGTATGTATATATATGAATATAATAATGTTAAAAACGAGTCTCGGTAGCCCTGACTACCGCAACATTGAACTGAAAATCGAATCCATACCATATAATAACAAAACATATAGGTATACATGTATACATAAATACATAATAAAAGAAAACCTCCTTCAAGATCACCACCCACACTAATATTCATTTAACAAATTTCCAATTTCGTTTGTTTACATTAAAATGTGCGTGTTTTTTTTATTGAAAATGGCTTGATTTTTGTTATTTTATTTTGTATAATAAAGAGGAAAAGTTGTGGAACTTTCGATCCCTATGGCAAAAATTACAATTTTGCAAATAAATGCATTCATCTAATTTAGAAACAAACACACACAATATTATAAATGAAATAGACATTGATATTTCATCTTATATACAAAGTTCTTTGTTGTTCATATCTCCATAAAATTGTGAACCTTGGGCTTAGAAAGTAATTGAAAGACACGATTTTATACGAAATTGGTATTATTACGACAAATACAAGGAAATAATATGTTTTAAAACTTTAAAAAAATAAAAAATATTTTAATAACTTGTGTATAAATTCTTTTTCTATACATACATACATATATCGAATATGTATGTCATATTTTAATGTAATAAAAATATTTATGTAAACAAAAAAATCCGTTAACTGTCCTTGCAGAACAACGTTAATTTAATTATAAATGTACTCAACAAAATTATAATAAATAAAATTGTTTTACGTTTTGTTTTAACCACAAAATTGACCGGAAAAACATTTCACTTAATACACTTTATTTAAAATAAATAATCGCATATAATACGATTATTTATGATATAACAAAATTAGACAATTTTAAAATAGGAAACATATTGTATTTACGGTTAATAAACATTTTCACTATTTTTATCATGTTCTGTTACTAATTCGTTAATTCATAATTAAACCAGTTAATATTTCTTATTCTTTAATTTTCAGGCTTGTCTTTTCTGTAAATTATGTGATAATTTTTTATTTAATTGTGATTTTAAACATTCTTAATTGCCTTACAAACTAAAATATATATATACATAGATGTATACAATTTTTAATATTACAAGACATTGTGGCTATTTATAGGGTGCAGTCCGGTAAATCTCCTCTTCGTGACTAGTCCGTCCTTTAGAACTTTAACTAAGAACATTAGACGACCTTAACGCCAGGATTTATTGCCTCTTGTACATTTTTTTTTTTTCGATAATTTTTTCCCTTATTTTATTTATTACTTGGTTGTAGAGTGGATGAAAAGAATCGCCAATCAGGACTTGATGGCGCCACAACTATACGATGTCTATCTGGACGCAGAAAGCACGCATGCAACATTTTTGTTTTTTACAAAAATTCCTTCCATCATCATTCCTCATTTTCAATTTAATATTAATAGTATATGGATTTTACTTCCGTATTAACGAAATTATCGTTAACAGAATAATTACAGATAAATTTCTCTTTTTTTCTTCTTGTACTTACACAATTTTTTACAATGTAATACCAATGACCTTCACTCTATTTAACGGGTTCACGTAACGAGTTATATTCGTTGGTAGTTTTTTTTTTGTAGTGTTTGACACGAGAAACTCGGAATTAGTAGCCAATTTTTTATTGTTAATGTTGCGTTCTAATCGATCGAATAAAATAGAATTGGCATTTAACGTTACGACATAAAATTAAGTTTAATTACATTAGATACAAAGCGGTAGCGCCAATATTTTTTACCTTGAGCCACTTTTCTTGTCTTATATATTATTGTATAGGCAATTTGTTGTTGAAAATTGGTAATAATCAATTCATCATCTTATATACAAGAAAAAGTCGTTTTAGTTGCGAAAAATATGCTAAAAACAAACTTTTTTCTAGACATGTTACATCGCTATTTTGCAAAAAATTGAGGAATGTCCAAAAACAGTTTACTGTTGTTACTTGTGTTGTTTGTTGTACGTAAAAATATTCGTGAATACTCGTGAAAACAGCTTGATTTCGTTTGTTATATAAAAACAATTCATAAACTTTGTAAAATATTTGTTGTTGGAATTTTTATGAAAAAAAAAATTATACACAACAACAAAATGTTGAACAATGCAAAGATGACCTTGCAGCCTTTGACAATGTTTGTGTTTTATTGTATATTATTATTCTCGGAGACTGTGTATGCATAAAAGTAATTACAAAATAAAATTATTATTTTTATATTAAATGAAATGTTTCTGCATTCTACATATGTAATAACACATTTTACATTTTATACCTATTTTTTGTTTTACGTGTAAATACTAGTAAAAAATATGCAATGGAAATCTTTTCGAAATACAAACACTTAAAAGATAACAAAAATGGCTCGTGTTTGTGTAAATTATTGTGCAACATTTATCATTATTATATATATTATTGGCACTTAATGTTATAAAAGGTCATTTGCAATTATTTCAAAAGTGTCAATTGATTACTATCCCATTAACTGTTATTTTTCAATTTAATTTTAAGAGAAATCTTTGTGGAGGTGAGCTGTTTAAACAAACTACAAATTTTTTTTGCATATATATTTTATTTGAGGTCAATCGTGTAATGTAAATAAACTGTTTGTTGGGGTCAAATAACTTTCGATTTCATGTGAATTGAAGATAAGTGCAAGAAAAAAATTATAGGAAATATTTTGAAGCTCGATTTTTTTTTTGTTGACTCTTAAAATGTTCTTGTAAAGAGTAGATATAAATAATTCTCCTCCTCACAACTAATTACTATTAATAACAAAAAAAAATTAATTAGCTGCAAAAAGCATCTTCAGATTTCATATTTTATATAAATAATAAAAGTTAAACCCTTTTGCCGTTTATTGACATCAAACTATAAATAAATCGTGTGTATGTATGGGTATGTGTGTGCATTCTGCAACTTTTTTTCTTATAATTTTTTTTTTTATTTAACTGATTAACTGGCTGGATGAGCTTTAGGATAGGGTTCAATGTTTGTAATTCTATTTTTATACATATTTCTTCTTCGTATATTTATCTATATAGATGTGTGTGTATAAAATATCAATTCATCGACATTCCAATTATAAATTAGTCGATGTATATATTAGATATAAAGTATCGTTAGAAGGAATTTCCACAAGATGCCTCTAATTGATCTTTTTTTTTATAAAAGAAGTACTCATTATCATCATCATCATCATTATTACGTTTTTGTGATTGTTGTTATTACGAATTGTTTCATATTATAGAAAATTTCGTAATAATTTGTAACTATTCGTTATTTATTCATGAAAAATTCTTTAAGCATACTTTTATAAGATTAAAATACGAGTATGTGTACACTTGTAATAATTATTAAAATAAAGTTTGTTGCAATTTAATCTGGCGTTTCAGATAATAATTATTACTGGATGAAAGTATGCATTTATTAAAATTGCATTAGAAGAATAAATAGAAATCCGTTTTTTTTTTCTCTTTATATTTTGTTCTTGTGTGTTGTTGGTAAGTTGCTGGAAACGGCCTTCAATGGTATGTGAGAGTATTATGCTTTTATTGTCACATACATGAATATAAAATTGTGCTTTAGAATGTTGTTTTGTAATTGGTTATGTGTACGTAATTTATGCATATTTTACTGCAATTAGTGTATTAGGAAATTTCCATATGGGTAAATAAACCAGGGAAAAAAAAGCAGTCATTCGTTTATTAAAGATTTTGTGAAAATTTTTAATAGAGAAATAAAATTTTTATTGTTGGTTTAACCCAGAACTGATGCGAAAATGACTAGTTTTTTTTTTGTAATGGTATAATTGCTACCTTTTCTGGGGTTTGAAAAACCTTTCAAGGTTGATTTTTATTAACGTGATTCCACGCCTATTAAAAGTCATTTTGGGTCAAATTTAGAAGACATCTATCCACATATTACAAAATATGCTATAAAAATACAAATTTAATGGTCTAATAAAATTAATGATTATGAAATTGCTGATGGCTATCTCATTAAAATATAAATAAATAAATTGTATTATTTTGTTATAAAAAGTGTTTTATTTAATCTATTCAAGAATTTGAAGAAAATCAATTTGTAAGTTTATAATAATAACACACTGTATTTATTTATTTAAATAAAAATTTGTTTGTAAATGTTAAAATTATCCATAGTGGCGCCAACTTTTATATGAAATGAATTTAAAAGACACATCAAGGATGTTTCCAGTTGATTTTATATAAATAAAATATAAAAGGACGCGAATATAAACTTTCTATATTATATTCTTAAAATAAATAAATCGAAATTAGTAGGTAGATGATTTTATAAATTACCCTTGATTTAAATCTGGACGATTTAATGGTGAATAAAACCACTTTTTTTTGTGTTATGAAATCATCAAACAACCTTTTTTTCTATTGATTTCCAAACAATTAATATTTTAACGTTTATTTTTTGATTATTGTTAAAATGCCCACGCAAAATCAATATTACTCAACAAGAAAATTATTTTACTCAAATTGAATTTACATACTTTCCATTAATTTTGTTTTCCATACAAAGAGTTGAATTTTAAACTGACGGTCAATTTTGTCCAATATAAATGCTATTTATATTATAAAAGAGCTATATAGTGATGATACTCAGGGTCAGGAGAAAGTTTTCACATACCATCATCATCGATAGGAAGACATCCACACAGTGAAAGGTCAAGTTTTTCAATAAATTAGTTGTCGATTGATATACATCGAAGAGAGATTGATTGTTTTCTCAGATGAAATATGGTTATTTAATGTCAAAATACGTTGGACAGTTTCTAAATCAGTTTTTTTTTTGTTTGACCATCATCGTATTACTAAAGTTAGTCGTGATTTATTTTTAATTGCTTATAAATAGATTGTGTGTAACTAATTTTGAAAGTTATGCGATCTTATTTTACAATTAAATTCGATTAAAGAAAAAAATACATATATATACTCTGGCCATGACAGTTGTAAATATTTGTTTGTAGGCCTTTCCTATTCAGTTTTACAATTTAAACAGAAAATCATATTATATTTATAATGTAATTGATCGTAATATACAACCGGAACAAAAGAGCAATGAGCGTCCTTGCGTGAGTCAGAAGGCCTTGCCGTGAACTCTCTGGTATACTCAATTTCCAACACCTGAAACAACATATTCAACAACAACACCAAACAGCCTCATGATGGGTTTTTTTTTTTTGAAAGAATATTCACCGCCAGCAACAATATTCCATCATTTAAAAAATATGACATTAGCCTAACAACATTTTCTATATTTATGTTTTATTTAAATTCAGGGTGTGCTTCAAATGGAAATTTATATCGATAGATCTGGAAAGTTTGCATAAAAACGGTTTACAAGAATATAAAAATTGTAAAAAGTAGTTAATGTTATAATAATGTAACTGGGTAATAAATAACGCCCAATGAAATGGAAGTACGTGTAAAAGTACTGAAATAAAAAAATGTATTCAAGTTATTGGTAAAGTTGTTGTATAATTTTGTGTAGGTGATTTAATTATAATTAAATGTAATTTAAAAAGGAGTTTTTGTAATAAAAACTGTCATAATATTGATTTGTTGTTATGATCAAATTGGTTTTTTTATTGTTATTTCTTTGGGGAAAGTATATAAAGTAGTTCTTTAACATTTTAATATGTCGTTAAATATGAAATTATGAATTATAGTTTGTTCAATATTATCAATTTGGGTATATCTTGCTATTGTTACGTTATTATTTAAACTAACTCGTTTTTTAACTGTTTTACAATAACCTTGACATTCATGTAAATGGTATTCTGCTATCGCAAAAAGCTTATAAAAAGCTTCAAATTCTAATTAAAATCTTTACTGTTTGAAATTTTTATGTTAATAATTATGTATTTTTATTTACACGTACGTAATTAAATATTGCCTTCATTTATGCTTTTTTTACGTAAGTTTTTGCATAATTGAACATTTACAATTAAAAAGGGATTTTGAAATTTTAATAAGTTCATGACCATATATGATTTTTATTTAATTTTTAAATGTTATTAAAGTTATTACAGTTTTATAGCGTGTATTTTTTCTAATATTAACATTAATAACATTATAATAAAATAATTAGACTTATTAGATATGGTCAAATGATTTCATGATCGATTAACTTTGCAAATTTGCCTTGGATTACAAGTTGACAAAATAATTAGATGTATTTGTACATTATTATTGATGAATTTGTTAATTTTATGATAAAATTACATAGTTAATACGTGCTTGTTTGAAAACATCGTGTGTGTTTTATGAGAAAATTGAACTCTTGGTTTAATATTGTCCTTAATGTAAAACAAATTTTCAGTTATTATACTTTATTTAAAAATAAAAAATTTCAACAGTAAAGTGATTTATAGCATGTTAAACTTTCATCGTACACATAAATGATGTTTAATGCAATTTTGAGTTATATACTTTCTTGGAATGTTCTCATACAGTACTTTATAATTGCAATTTACACCGGATATGGATTATTACTGAGGGAAATGACGCATGACCATTATATAGAAAATAATAAATAATGTTAGACTGTAAATTTATTAATATGTATACATTCGATATATGTATATTATGTGTATGGAAATTAAATATTTGAAAGACTTAAGATGAAATATGTATTTACAGTGTTTTATTCAGGTGAAAGAATGGAATGTTTGGAAAAAAAATTTGAAAATTCCAGTTTTGAATTTTGTGGAAACATGCCAAAATATGTGAAAATTGTTTATTTCTTCTATTATAGTTGTCGAAGTGCAACGAAAATGGCCTAAAACAAATTTTTACAAGTAATACATATAGTATTTTTCCTGTAAGAAAAATTTCACGTGCCTTTTCGTCATATTTCAAGATTGTCACATCATTTTCACTTAAATTTAATCACAAGGGCGTAATTTTGAAATATTTCATTGGTAGACTTTTCCAGCAAAAGTCACGTGGGATTTTTCTTATAGGAAAAATACTATAGATCGATTTTTGTAAATAAAAATTACGTTAAAAACCAGTTTGTTTTTTTTTACAAATGAAAATCACTTGGTATTTTTCTTAGAGGAAAATCTTTATTACAAAATTCAAGTTTATGAATGAAGGCAACATTTAAAAGCTTATTTAATTACATTATTACATAATATTAATTATATGCATTTATATGAGTGTAAAAACGTTTACAATTTGTGTACACTATTGGAATTTATGATATAATTGTGTGGGTAAAATTGCAATGTAGGGTAAAGTTCACAAAGGTGTTTAAACAAATTTTGTAAAAATATTGTTTATTTATTATTTATTTATAATATACTACATTTTATGTGACCACATTAACAGAATTTACATTTATTACTTACCAGACAATAAAAAAACATTCCATAAATGATTTAAATATGCAAAAATAGCAGAAAAAATCCTAAAATATATGTGTGGTAAATAATAAATGTAAATAAAAATAGTATTGCGGTGATGTTTGTGTGTAAAATGCAACAAGATGAGTGAATTCCAGCACATGTTTTGGTTTTTCCGTTGGTTTTAAACCAATTTTTTACGATTTGTTTATATGTTTGTCATTCATTTTATACGAATAATAAAATTTTAAGACAATCATTAAAATGTTAAATGAATTAGAAGTTCCTTTAGTTCGAAACAAAGCACTGCTTACATTCGAATATTGCGATTATTATTTTTTTTAGCATAAAAAAA
Organism: Oryzaephilus surinamensis; assembly: GCA_004796505.1. NCBI lineage: Eukaryota > Metazoa > Arthropoda > Insecta > Coleoptera > Silvanidae > Oryzaephilus > Oryzaephilus surinamensis. The sequence goes on from SSSI01006322.1 coordinate 15,749, forward strand.
TGGCATGAGTTGCATACATAAAATTCCTCACTCGTCACTATAATTATTATAATTGTCATTTTATGTGTATGTAACGTAAATAAAACGTATAATATATGTATAAAAAAAAGGTAGAGAGAGACACTTTCACAGTCTGTTTGCCACAATTTTTTTTTTATTTTTATAAAGTTTCTTAATGAAATCGTAAATATCAAAATAACTGATACATATCTGATCTAATTTGTTTTATTGGAAAATAAAAATGACCATTTACGTCTGACCATATAGAAAACCTTATAAATTATTAAAAAATCTAATGGATCGTAGGTGTAAAAAATGAATATTTAACTTTTCCTTAATAATAATTAAGTTTTACTAACCAATTATGAAGTTTAGATAAATTAATTAGAAAAATATTCATTTTATTTTCCGGCCTTTGTTTGCAACGATGGACTTTTATTCTTTTCATTTTTTTTTTCTTTAAACGTTTATTTATGTAGGACGATGTTCAATGTCGTTTTAAAGCCTTTATAACAGAATGTGAAAATTAATGTCTAATACATTGATTAATTTTTCATGTAGAAAAAGAGCCAGATTTAATTAATTTCAATATGATTGGTTTGCGTTGGTTGTGATTCTGTCTGGATTCGCGTTTTGTTTTTTTTTTCGGTAAAATGTATTTTAATTTGTCCCAATACATGACACATCTATTAATGTTAAACTGTGGAATTCTTTTATTTTTAAAACACAACTAAAGAATTTGAAGATCAGACAAAATGTGTGTGTGTACGTTTGTTTATTAAAAACTTATATAGGGCCTAATTTAGAACCCAAACCAGATGGTATAACTAACTTTTGTTCTAAACAAATTTAACATTTTTATTTAGTCATTATGTCTGCGCATTTCGTTTTTATTTTTTGAAACAACAATGATTTTTAATGGATTTTTAATTATAAAATATAAAATATTTTTATTTTATTTTAATTTAATTTTATTCACCATTTGTATCTGTTATATAATTTGTTAAATAATACAATTGAAAAAATTACTGCGCAGAAAAATCAATTTGTCTTCGTTTTTTTTTTTGCATGATTTTCCATTATTCAAATTTACTAATGTTTAAAAGTAACATTAGCCACACTTATAACAAATACAATTTTTGTATCATTATGTTTAATAATGGATTCTTAACGAACTAACAAGTGTAGGTTGATAATCAATCAGTATGTTTTTTAATATCATCTTTTAACATTGGGATTATTTAGCAAATCGATTCAATACCCACAACCTTAATCACCTGTCTCAATAGAATTATGTATGATTGAGTTCATTGGATTCTTAAACTGATTTGTGGAGATTTTAAAAAAGTTTCCAAATTTCTTATTAAGGAACGGATACGATTTCATTCCGCTAATAATAAATTTTTTGTGACAATTAAAAAATTGTAGCAAAATATTCAAGGTTATATAACCATATATAATAATTATCATAAATCAAGAAAGTTTTTTGGAAAATTTAAACGCACATAAATATAGAATATTTATATTTAAACGTAAATATATAATTGTGCTGGAATTCCTAATTTTTCGCCTACACACAATATTTCATAACATGTAATTTTGCGACATGTTTTCAACTTATAATTAGTTCAATAAAATGATGTAAAATAAAAAAATTAAATTGATGATAGTACACGTGTCATGTACATTTTAATTAAATAGATTCATATATAACGAACATGTTGTCTCTTTCAAAATAATTTAATTAAAAAATGTGTGTGTTTTATGATGAATTGATGACGATGAAATTGTCACTTGCTGTTTCATTTCCATTAATTAAACTTACATGTATAATACATAAAAAAGTTAATATAACAATTATTTTTATTATAGTAATTTTGTTGCAATTGCAGAATCCATGTGTGAAAGTAAATGTTTTTAATTAAATTATTATAAGAAAGTTTATTATGTCCTTAAATAACACCATTTAATTAATATTTAAATGGGCCGATAATATTGAATTTTGCAAATTATCATTGTAATTAATTGTGATGAAATATTAAATTTGAATTTTTATTATAATTTCTAAATTTGATATTGTATAGGTGACAATTTCTTAAATTTGCATTTAATTAATATGTAACTCTATAACACCATTAATCACTTTTGATTATAGTTAAATTAATTATTCAACTATGAAAAAAATGAAATAAAAGGGTTTTATTTAGCAAAGCTAGTTATTAGTGTCAATTTTTGTATAGAACACACCTTCTTCACTGTTAAATAATACTTTTTTTGACAAATCAATAAACTTGCCATTTGATAGTTTAATAATAATACGATTAAATAATTTGCACAAGTTTATAACAACTTTCCAATTGGGATTTGCGTAAATGCGCCCACATTTTTCTTGTAGGTTTCGACTTTTTTAGTATTATAATAATCGTTTTGAAAATAATAACTAAGATTAAACTGTAAAGAATAAATTTAAAATACAACTTAATAACAGGACAATTTTTTTTTCGGTTTTACTTGATGAATCACATGTAGCTGTAACGGTTTTCGTATATTTTTTCGACAAATATGTACCTAAATACAAGAATTGGTAACAATATTTGTTAAATAAATGAAAAATTATTGAAACACGTACAAAATATAACGGTATTATAAAAAGTTGCAAATAATATCGCTAATTATATTGAGGACGTGATCGCAGATATGAACAATTTCCCTTTCTAAATATGGTAAACAAATGCATTTTGTTGTTACGGCCATATATATATGTATGTTGAACGAAAATATCAAGTACGAATACAAAAAGGGGTCTACATACAGATGACATAAATGATGTATCGACCTTAATAGATATAATTTAACGTATTATAGTGAAAATCGACATTATTTAGCCATATTGAATAAATATTTAAATATTCTAGATCACCCTGTATATATGTATATGTTTGTACAAAAGTTACATAAATTTCTTAACCATATTAAGCCATTCACATCCATATACCTAATTGGTGTATCGAAAAGGCACGTAAAGAAGAAGAATAGAATAAAAAAATAGAATGAATTGACAATATCTAACAAGTACATAAAACATTCATAAAGACATGTATATACATGTTGAAAATTATGTGCTTCTATTGTGTGTGTGTGTGTGTTGTTGTGAACGACCCACGGAAAATACCATTTTCGTATTAATCCATTCCATTACAATAATGTATTTTGAAAAAAAAAATGGTATTATAAAATGTGTTGTATGTCTGGTAAAGAATATTGATGTTTTCCTTTAATTCTTCTATATGTAAAATGTGTTTTATTGTCAGGAAGTCACAGTTAGTCAGATTTTGTATAATTCTGTTTATTGCTATCTATATTGTTATTGTATTATTTGCATATTGGGCGATTTAATCGATATTTTTGTGCAGAAAAAAATTTAGCATTTGATATATTGTGTATAAACACCTTATTAACAGTTTGATTAATTTTTAAAAATTGTATAATTTTCTTTTTCATTTTATTAAAACAAACAATCTTCGTCTTTTTTATTATTCAGTTTACCTTAATAATTGTACACCCACGAAATGTAAATATAAATGGCGTCAAGTATATCTAATGTATATGTTAGAATAAGGAATTCATCCAAGGATTTCAAATTATAAAAATAAATAAATAAATAATACAGTAAGCACGTGTATGAATTCATTTTATATACAACAATTTCTAAATTTGGACTTGTTATAAGGAAATTCACTGTGGATTCAAATTAAATATAGCTTTTTTTCTAATATTTTGTGACCTAGACCTTTGTTCTATAATTTTATTATCTTGTAGAAAATCTGTATATTTTTAACGTTGATTTAATCATTAGTTTACTGTATGAATCATTTATCTATTTCGTTAGAATGCATAATAATTTTCATATAAATGGTTTCATAACTTTCATATACATCATATATATGTATATGTAACGATTTTATTAAAAAAAAAATTAAAACTATGCAACAGGTTGATGAAAACTTTCTTTTTAATAATATATTTACACACATTTTTTTTTTTAAATTGTAGATTAAATCGTTGAAATTTATAATCGATATATGAAAGCTCATATTATTTTGTGATTACATATATGATAAAAAAAAATTATGTTTTATGTGTTTATAAAAATTTTATAACCATTTTAATAAAATGATATAATTAATGAAAACAACATTCTGTATACATGAATGCAATTATTTCATGTTCGTAGAAAATTTTCTTTTAATAAAAATGTAATTAATATTTTTGTAATAAAGTTTTATTGTCAATTTTAAATTTTTATTCATTAAAAAAAACCATGTGAATTTTCATATATGGTTTTAATTTAATTTTAATTAAAAAATTGCAAAGTTTGTGATTTGATTGAATTTTCTCTAAAATATTTTAACGAATGATATTTGTATGTATTTTATTTATAAAAGGATGGATTGTGGAATTGTATAATTATTAGGCCAATAAGTTAAGAAAACGTATCGACAATCGCTTTCAAACTATTGCATCAGTTCAATTGTAAAATTTTTTTAATACAGAAAAAAAAATTCAAAAATAAAAACAAGTCTATGCAAAAATCTGTCACAGATTCAATATACTCGTATTATTTATAAAATGTTGTTCACGAGAATGTAAGCATTTCAATTTCCTGAAATTAACACATGTAGTTACAAGTTGAACAAATCAAATAAAATAAAACACGATCATTATATTTTGTATATACTTATAGTCTCTAAACATAAAACGCATACCAAAAGGACATTCATTTATAAATATATATAGATATATGTATGTATGTATAAAAGTACAAATAAGTTTCATTTGCTTCTCTCTCAGTCCCCATCAATTCTTTAACACGTTCGTCGACAGATTTAAGAGTATATTTGGGTAGAAGGTGTAAAAGTGTGGGCGAATTACGGGCGCCATATGAATGGATAATACACAGAAGGCGTCTAGACGCACATGTTTGGCGTCTTTATCCAACATTTATACGGTTAAATGCATCGGTATGTGATGCATACGACGTTGTTTGTTTCTTACTTAGTGGATTTTTATTTTTACACTTTTCCCATTTTTTATTTTCATTTTGAAATAAATGTGTGCAGAGCTTTGAAGGTAATTGAACCATTACAAAACGTTGTACGTCTATATAATTTTATATAAATATATATGTGGACAGTAATTGTCTTATCGAAAATCACGCCCATGACCCGTCATTGACCCTTTTGCCTATCTATTTCGCAAAAATGGGCTCATTCAACCGTAAAAAGTACAGTAAATATCCAGAAAAGTTATATTCTTTAGCACTTAACATTATTATAAAATCGAAACATATTACTTTCAAATTTTTTTTTCACATTTTTTATTCTTATATGGATTCTTCCGCATTATTGTTTATGGTAATATTTCATGCTGAAGAAAATAGAGCCGTCTTCTTGCCAATTATAGCTGGATTATGCAAATACATATATACCTAGTTTTGACAAGAGAAGCATGATTTTATTAAAATCATAAAAGATGTCTTCATTATAAAAAATTATAATAGTTATATTGTATGACATGAAAGCGTTAGTTTTATTTTTTGTTCTTAATTAGTTACGAAACAACTATTACGATATATAATAATTATACGAAAGAATTCATTGGAAACTGTTGAAGAGAATTTAATATTATAAAGTGAACAAAGGGATATTTAAAACGTTAAATTGTTTTTAAATGCATGTAGAACGTTATCAGTGCATTTATATTTCCTTTTAAATAAATAAATACATTTTAGCATCTCATGTTGCATTATAGACCTTCTGACCTAGAAATTCTAATAAAACCAAATCGAATAGTTTTACAAGATAAAAATCTGTGCTACATTTTATTATTATTACATAGAATGTATTTGTTTTATTTGACAAGATACGGTCTTTTTGTCATTTTTCTATAACATTGTTACGAAATTCTAAAGGAATTTAAATGACTCTTATTAATGTTATATATACTACGAAAGATGTCACATTGTTTATTATTAACGTACAAATTTACTATATAAATTGTAATTTATGTTCATGCGATAATTATAGCAAGAAATGTATAGTGCTTCGGTCTCGTCTCGGACTAGTATCGGTATCGTCTCGGTATCGTAGACGATACCGGGACCGATACCAGTATTACCGAGACCAAGACCGATACGAGACCTGGTACACAAAAATCTCGTGTCAACCGAGAGTCTCGGTGTTTTTTTTATATTTATTTATGTTAAGTATAACAACAAATTATATTTCGGGATTGTATACAAAAAAAACAATTTTTACTTTTAAAACTTTATTAGTTTTATTAAAAAATAAAAACAAATAAAATATTCTAAGGTCCATTCATTTAGGGATGAAAAAAATATGATTGGTCAGCTTCCACGTGATTTAATTTTTGAAATTTTATTGATCGAAAGCAAGGTTATAAGGTGATAAATGTAACAATTATTGGATAATTTTAAAAAACGTCATAATTCAAGATGGACGAATTTTCATCCCTATCTGAATTCAGTATATGCACATATAATATATGCGCACTTCTATAAAGAAATAGGTATATACTTAATTTTTTTTCTTAGAAAAGAGCTTAAATATTAAACACAAAATTATACAATTAATTTTTCTGCTAATTCACATGTATGCCACGAGTTAAGGCATAACAGACTTCTAGCAGATTCTGCATTTAAACAGTTCCTGTGTTTCTTAATGACCAAAGAGGCCTTTGAAAATAGCCTCTCGGCA